>WURV02152124.1:0-223189 GCA_011762755.2 Epimenia babai
CTTTTCAGCTTCTTTGGCCCGTTCGAGGTTCATGTGGAGAGGATGCTTTTTGGAAAAGAAGGCGAATTGATCCAGATCATCACTCAGCCTAAGCAGGTGAGGTCTTAGCCGGTGCCACCGCTCTCGTGGCGTTGGGGCGGGCTTGTCTCCCATACCTTGTGCGGTGCCATAAGTGTTGTACATTAGGGCCATGAAAATTGACCTGATGAATATGATCCGTAAGTTCGCAAAGCAGTCATCGCAGTGGTGGCAAGAGCTAACCCTGCAAAATGAGCCTCCTGCCTATCAAGAGGAGGCGCCCCGAGTCAAGGGAAGGCGCTGTTCCGACGACGGGCCTCCACGCATTTACCTCAATGGCATCTTGCTCTCTGAAGGGATCGAGAGTGATTACGTGAGGGTTGGTAACGAATGCCTGCGCTTCAATTTCAACGTTGACCCCGATAGTTTGGTCCAAGTTCTTTGGCGTAACGGTGGGGAGCGTAAAAAGATCGTTGTTACAACAAAGACACGCACTGGTACGTTGGTCCATTTGAACGAGAACGTCGCAGCCTGACTTAGACGACCTCCAGCGGTGTAGAAGGAGGCATGTGGAATAGCCTCTATAGCCGTTGCTCTTCTTATCGTCTCAATCAGTGCCCTTCTCGTATTGTGGCGGAGATTGCGACGGTACGAGTCCGTGATCCAAAACATCGAAGCTGGCGAAGCTGACAGGAACCAGTTCGTTGAGGACCGTGCAAATAAGAGGAGTGAAGAACTTCAAAGGCAAAATGATCGGATATTCACGCTTATAGATCAGATGCGTAAGGTCACGGAATGCATCCCTGGTATGACCCTAAAAAAGGAAGGGTACCACTCTGAGGGGTACCGCCTAGAAATGCGGTACGAGGGCTCCCGGGATGGACAACCACTCATATTTCTTGATGGAAGGCTTTTGCTCGGTGACGGCGGAGATTACACCTTGAATGGAAGGTACCTCCGCTTCAACTTTTCTGAATCAGGCACACGCCAGATCCAACTTGTGTGGAGCCCAGAAGACTTGGGATGGTGGGAGCAAGATGGGGTTGTTGCAGGACGTAACATAGACATCTACGACAAGGGTGCTTACACAAAGTGTAATCGAGCGAGCCTAGGACCTTTCCTGCGAATGACCGACAGGCTCAAGACCGAACTTGAGCCTAAGGAACCCAAGATCGAACTTGAAGACATATCTAAGCCGAAGACACGCTGGGACAGACTTGACTCCGGAGACGACTTTGAAGAAACCTCACATACATGACCCCTCAAGGGATCTTTTTATGGTCCATTGAGGGGTCATGTATGTAAGTGTAACCAGCTGGGAGCTAATCTTTCTCGGAGTGCTCCTTATAATCGGAGGCCGGCTTAAAGAGCTGCAAAAACGTCCTCCGGACGACAGGGATTTAGTTACCCAGGTTTTGCCATGTTTACGGCGGGAACGGTTCTCGGTACGTCTTCTCCATCGAATTTCACCCGGATCAGTCTAGGAGGCATGAGGCCGACCACAACCCCAAACATGCGCCACATCGGGTCTGTGTGGTGAACGCCAGCCTCACGGAGAAAGGGGCGAGAGAACCCTATACGGTCCCCTACTTTGAAGCGGTCGATAGGGTTACGGTGTTGTCGCATCCCTTGAGCCTGTACCAGCTTTTGTACAGGCTCAATCCCAGAAGATCGCAGTTCCGCCTTGATTCGAAACCTGCTCCACAAATTTGGAGAAGTACTCGATGCGATCCAACAGACCTTGAGCATCAAGGCCCAAGTCGTGAGATCGAAGGGGGCGCATTTCGACAACTCCTGCCGCATTGGTCCTGGGAGCACCATGAACGATCTCTTCCGGTCGTTCAAAGGACGAGAAGTCCGAGCGGTTACGGGCCCGCATAAGACCCCTACGGGCATCTGCCAGGGACAACTCACCATAAGGGTTGGGCTTGAGGCCTAGAGCCCGCAGGAGAGCCGTAGCATTGTCATTGCAGAGGTTGTACTCAGGGTGATCAGTCTCTTCGCGAGACTCCACACCCGTACCTTCACAGATAGGGCAGTTGGAGCGGGCTTCTGCAGCCAAGACGCCCCGATGGTTTTCGACACCATCGTTGTAGGCATCGTACCAACAATCAGCCATCTGCGCACAGAGGCAGGGCTCCTCTTTGGTGGTGGTTTTGGTGGAGGTGGCGTTGCTGTGGAAGGTGATGCTCATGATAGTCCTACGTTTCGAGTAGTGTCGAAATAAACCTTCGGCGAGTCCTGTGAGTAAAGCGGCACGCCACATAGGCTACTGCCCTTGCTGCGAAGGATACTTCAAGGTCAGGGATGGTGTGTTGACCAACCACGGCTACCAGCGACCAGGGTGGGGCCATACCATTGGAGCTTGTTTTGGGTCTCTACGGACTCCTCATGAGTTGAGCCCTGAGCTGGCAGAGAGCTATCGAGAGATGGCTCGCAAGCATCGACAAGCAAAGATTGCTGCTCTAGCCTGCCTAGATAACTTCACAGAAGACCGGGCAGCTCGGGAAAAGCGTGACCTCGAAAATGACTTGGCCCGCACCGAAATGGAGATCCGACGCATCACCATAGCTATTGATGGTTGGGAAGCTCAGCCCCTCAAACCTTGTGAGAAGGGTAGCGCCGCAGTTTCTGAAGCTAAGGAACTGCGAGCAGCGAAAAAAGCAGAAGCTAAGGCCCGACGCCTCACTGCTAAAGTTGCCAGCTACCAGAAGCGGATCGACCAAGCTTTGAAATCAAAGAACAGTCGTACGTTGGCCGAGATCTGGGAAGGGTTGCAGCGGCAGCTACCCTCTATCGACCGAGAACTTTCCAAGGCGGAGGCACTTCGTCTCATTGATCGGGATGACGTCTGGGTTGCTTTTGGTCTGGGTACTTTGGTTCTCAGCCATTGGCAAAATGTCAATAAGCCTGAAGAGGAGACCCTCCGACGTATGAAGAATCGACAACTCCGGCTCAAGAATGAGCATCGACACTTCGAACCTTCAGACGCTTATGGCCGTGCCCACCTTGCTTCGATGAGTCTGGAATGGCCCCCTGACCTAGGCGGCGAGACCAAAAAGGGAGCCAAAACGTTGGCAGAGATCCAAGAAAAGTTGGGGTAGCGCTTGGTCTCTGTACTCCAGCTGGTGATACACTACAGACTTACCATCAGCTAAGCGGGGGCTCTTGTGGAAGACTACCAGCACAAACTCGATCCGGAACTTGCCAAACAATTGAAGAGCCACCGAGGTCAGCGTCTCCGAGTGATTGTGAAGCTATGCGGCCCTAGAGGACGTGAAGCCCCGACTAGACCCTAAGCACTACGGGAGCCCTCAATCTTACCGTAGTGCCTTGCTTGCGAGAAAGAAGGCGGCAACGGTGCTGGGAGATGGAGGGTTCTACAATCGTATGGTGGGTCTGGGACTGCGAGTGGTAGGCCAGGGGACTCTTAGAGCTGTCATCCTGGAAGGGCCTGTCGAAGCGCTGTGTGAGGCTCTAGCCGATGACTACATCACACTCGCTCTAGCTGATGAGCCCTTTGAGGATTCTCGCAAGGGCTTGGGCTAACCTAGCCTGACGAAGCTTCTCGCGGGCAACAGCTCGGGCGAGTCGTTCAGCAGCCTTCTCGTTGTCGAGGATGAGACGTCCTTTACGACGGTTAGGGTCAGCTACCCGCTTTTTCGGGATACTCACAGCCACGCATACAGTGCCAACAATCTCATGACAGTAGCAAGTACGGCTACTGCGGTAGTTGAGGTGCTCTTGGATTTTCCAACTGTCACTATCGACTTCCCAGACCTTGTGGCCAATACGAAGAGCGGTGACGGGAGTAGTGACGGGGGTGAGGGTCTCAGCGTTCATGGTAGTACTACGATCTGAACCCCTAAGAAATGAACTACTACTTCGATTTTTCTTGGATTTGTCTCCCTACGTTAAAGGGAGAGTCGATGCTCAAAAGTTTTTTCGGCAAAGTTGTTCATTTCTACGGTCTCCGGATCGTAGTACCAACATGCGACACTTGAACGACTACTCCGGAGCTGAAAACGACGACCACATTGTAAGGTTGTGGTTGAACGGCCGCCCAGCCTCAACCCGTAAAGTCTACGAACCCGTGGCGAAGAGCTTCCTGGATTCATTGGATGAGGAAGGCTTGCGTCAAGCCGTTGTGGCTGACGCCGTTCGTTGGGTTGAGGGTCTGAAAGGGTCTGTCGCAACGATCACCCGCAAGATCAACACCATCAAGAGTCTGCTGAGCTTCGCTCACAAAACAGGCTATACGACCTTCAACATCGGTAAGGTTCTCCGCTGCCCCAAGGTCCCCAATAAGCTTGCTGAGCGGATTGTGGAAGAGCATGTGATCAAGGATGTGATCAAAGCCGCAGGGCAGGGCCGTGACAGGGCCATCCTTTTGTTTCTCTACGCCTCGGGGGCTCGTAATAGCGAGGTGTGTGCCCTTCGTTGGGCCGACATCGTTGGCCGACGAGTGCATATCAGGGGCAAGGGCTCCAAGAACCGAACCGTCCTTTTGCCCCAAAGCGTCATTGATGAGATGCTTGCTCTGCGTCCTTCCGAGGCGAAAGACCAAGATCACGTATTCTACTCACACCGAGGTAATCCCCTGCAGCCCCGATCCTTGCGGCGGATTATTGCTCGCTTGGCAGATGAAGCGGACCACCGTCTTTGGCCCCATCTTCTCCGGCACGCCCATGCTAGCCACGGCCTTGATAGAGGTGCACCTATCCATTTGATTCAAAGTGGCTTGGGGCACGCGAACGTAGCAACTACGAGCCGATACCTGCATGCTCGGAAAAACGAAGGCGTTAGCGATTTTTTGAACTTCTGAGTTCATTTCCACCCTTTCCGAAACGTAGTACTACCATGAACAACGAAGTCGCTACCAAAATCAAGACCACCAAAACCGCTGACAACAAGGCTTTTCATGTTTGGTCCGATGGCGGTGTTTCTCAAGCCTTCGGCGTCTATTGGAGAGGAACTCGGAAACTCCCTGTAGACCTGGCACTCAAGGTGGCAGACGAAGTACGTCTCTTTGATGCGGTCGAGGTCCCAGCCCTTCTCACAGCTGCTAAACGACTCAATGCCCGAAAGGGCTCCTTCAGTATTCAGGACCTTAGGAGCTTGGCTGCTAAGCTGGCAGCCTAAGCTTTATAAAGGTAGGACCGCCATGACCCTCAAGATAAGTATACCTCAGGATGCTAGTGTTGGACGCAATCGTACTCTTCAGTGGGTGGCGGAAAACGATCCTACACGATTCCGTTCACGAACGGTTCGACCCAAGAAGGGTAAGGGTCGTAAGCGTCGGCCTCGAAACTCTAATCGGGTGCAGCGTCAGAATGGCGATTATTTACGTGTGTGCACAAATCTAACACAAAAGGGGTAGAAGTGATTGGTATGTTATTCTCGTGCAGCGTGCTTTTACAGAGACGCACCTACCAATATGGGTAGTTCTCTGATAGAATCCTAAGATTGTGTCTGAAAACGAATCACAGGACCTGTGCAAAGGCGAAGCTTCGCTACCACTTATTATTGAGCTGTCACGTAATGTGATACTCTCAGGGCTCCAAGATCAGGTCACAACCAGAGTAGACCCAAAGTCTTTGGGGTTTGACCTTTCAGGCATTACTTGGAGGGATGGTGAAGGTCGTGTTGAGGTGACCTTCTCTGATGAGTGCGGAGTGCGGCAAGCCACGATACACATCACTCCGGTCACCACTAAAAATTTGTCAATCCGATTCGAAGTGCAGGCTGAAGTGGGGGGATACATCTCGGGGTGGACGGGATACCCATCAAATATACCCAGCCCCGATGAGAACGAGCACCTTCGGGATACGTTCCCTCACTTGTTTAGGGCTAGCGAAGGCAATGACCTCGCTCGACTTGAGTTGTTGAAGCTGGCCAACCATATAGACCTTTTGCAAGTAGTAGCTACTCAGCGGCGGCAAGGCACCCCAGTCTCCTAAAGTAGGTCGCGTCCCATGAGTCTTTCGTAACGAGTTTTGATTCGAAGCTTTCGACCCTTTGGTTTGAAGGCTTGGAGGAAAGCAGCGGCTGACCAGTTCTTCGAACGCTTTTTGTCGAAGAGGGTTCCTTGAACCTCGACGATACTGTGGAAGCCATACTTCCCTTGGAAGTGTCTGACGTTACGCACCGTCACTGTATAGCCGTGCTCCAAGTTAGTGTAGCGCTTATGCGTGATCTCGATGGGTTTTGGTGCGGGCCCTTCCATGGTTAAGTATACACCTGAGTAGCCTTCGGAAGGCGGAGGCCAAAAAATGGGCATGTCATTTTTGTTCTGGTGTACTCTGAAGGTATGACTGTTATGCCTATCCGCATCCCTGTACAACGTGTGGGCGATGTCGAAGTCCCCTTGCCGACCTACCAGACAGAAGGAGCTGTTGGTCTGGACCTTCACGCAGCCATAAAAAAGCCGCTGATCCTCTATGCCGGAGATCGAGTAGCAGTCCCTGTAGGGCTCTCCATAGCTATACCAGAAGGGTTCGAGGGGCAGATTCGAGCAAGGTCTGGCCTTTCGTTGAATCATGGCGTTACGGTGGTCAATGGCATCGGCACAATTGATCAAGATTACCGGGGGCCGCTCAAAGTGTTGCTTGTGAACCTCGAACTGCTCCTAGATTATTACGAGATACAGCCTTTGGAGCGGATCGCTCAATTGATCCTATGCCCCGTACCTAAGGTGGCCTTCCGGCTGGTAGCAGGGCTAGACGAGACGAAGCGGGGGTCTAAGGGCTTCGGCTCAACAGGCTCGGAGTAAGAGCCTACAGGGGGCTGCACAAGGATGCGTTGCTGGGGTTGGATAGATACCCCCGGTCCGAGCAAGAGAGGGCGCTCGTAGTGCGAGATCACTACAAGGGCCAGGGGCCTTTCACTGGCGTACTCCATCTCAACCCAACCTTGCTGGGCAAGACGGTCCAGAACTGCGGGCTCAATCCTCGGGAAGTTCGAACACATCATCGTCACCTATTAGGATTTCATAGGCGGATCTGCACCGAACCTTTTGATAGTGGTCGCGGATATGCCTAAACGAATGTGTGGTGTGGGCCTGAGTGGAATCCTTTTTGAGCACGACCAACGAGTCCTGCGGTTTAATGAGGAGGACCTCAAAAAAGTCATCGCCGTTCTTCAGAATGTCCTTCACAGCGCAGGAAGGTTGATCGCTAAGACGGACGTAGGCACCCAAGAATTTTTCTAGGGTCATTTGGATAGTGTCGTGAGCCTTACGGATCCTAACGGAGTCTTCGTCGTCCAGACCTGCTTCGAGGATGCGGGCGAAAGCGCCTGAGGAGCGGCAGCACCAGTACTCATCCTTAACCGGTCGGTAGGATGAACTTTTTTCCCCCAAGACAATAATGACAGAGTCTCCGAATCGTTGAGTCTCTTTGAGGGCTACCCCATTGAATCCCAAGCATTTATACCAGGACGGGTCTCCAAGGGTTTTCTTGACGACGGGCATCATAGAGGGAGCTACGAGGCATTGGATGTCCACGAAATCTTCGTAGCGGAGACCGTCTGCAATGTCCATAAGATGAGCAGACATGGTAAGACCGGCATCATGTAGGCCCCCGCCGACAAGAACAGACCAAGCAGAGCCGCAGCGGGAGCATCGGTAATAGTTGTAGCCGTTATCGCTCGCTGTAGGCGTCCTACGAATATCGGAGTTTTGGCAGCAGGGGCAATGACTGAGGCCGTATGGTTTCCTCTTCCGAGACCCAAGTATCGATTAGAGTGAGATTCATACCCTCTCGTTTGAATGTCCGGATAACGGCTGGGTCTGGCTGCCCAGCTACGGAATCCCCCTCTTCCCAAGCACTATCCTGTGGTTGAGTGAAGGTCTTGATAATCCCGCCCTCTTGGACTTCAGGCCACCGGGCGTCATCCATAACCTCTTCCGTAGACGATAGTGTCGGCCACCCAGACATCGGATCTGAGAAGTCGTGGAACTCGAACTCGTACGGGCCTCCCCAAATACACCCCGCCACAATCAGCAGTTGCTGTTTGGGGTCGTACCGATGCACTGCCCAGCAGAAGCCATAGGTCTGCTCAGAAGGCAGAGCGTCTTTCCGATTACCGGTGTCCAGTTCAACAACGGTCTGACCTTGGTAGTCCTCGCCGCAAATGAGGTAGTCGTGACCATTCACGTGGCCCTCTACCCAAGAAAAAGGGAACTGGTTGTAGTTACGACAAACCGTGGCAATTAGCTTACCGGAGCCTGTTTCGAGGACTTCCCCACAGGTGTAGCCCCAACAACCTTTCGAGGTGCTGTACTTCGTGACGACAAGCTTGTACCGACCTGACGGTGAGAGGACCTCACGACTTTCCCCTGCATTCTCTGGCTTGAAGTAGGAGAGGACAGCCTCTCGGCCCATCTTGTAGTTCTCGTCCTCAACAACTTTCTTGAGGTCTGGCTCCAGTTCTTGGAGAGCCTTCCAGTACTCCATGTACTTCGCACCTTTGACACTGTCCAAGAAGGTGTGAGCTTGCTGTACAAGGCTCATGCTACCTCCTTGAGCTTTTTTGAGCGTCGGAGCATGCAAGGCAAGTTGCTTACGAGCTTACGGGCGTCGGGCTCAAGGGCAATAGCCGTCAATGAGTTGTCCAAGTCAGGCTCACAGAACAGAGAGCATGCGAAATTGGCGTCTGCTGCTCGGCTCGCGAGATGCTTAAGAGCCGCCTCATTGGGCACGGATAGTAGTACGAGGTTGTTGCTCTTCTCGTACCAGTACTGATCTATGACAGGATGCTCGTGAGCGAATAGTCTAAGGGCGTGAGCAGCTTGTGTCCCTTGTGCGCCGGGTTCCAAGTCAGATCGAACAATAATGTACATTTTCATTTAGGTCTCCTATGTGTGGACTACAGCCACAAAAGGAGCGTACTAAACAGCACCCTCCTTTTGTGGAGGGGCCGGGTTGAAGTGCATCGAGCAAGGGTCGAACTTGCTGGACCAGAAGGCATTACTTTCTAGCTCCCTGCCGAGGGTCGATGCGAAAGTGAGAGCGGCGAGACTTGAACTCGCGACCGCCGAGATCATTACTCTCGGTGTTCTGGCCGACTGAACTACGCTCCCTTGATACTACTACTGTACACCATTTCGCAGTGGCCAGGGCTAGACTTGCACTAGCATCTTCTTGGGTTTTTACGCCAAGTGCTCTACGTTGAGCTACCTGTCCTTGGTCGAAGTCACCGGACAAAGCCTGCTGAGCCCGTACATCTCGATTGTGGGTGCCGTTGAAGCTATGTCCAAACCAACGCACGTAAGATGACTTCGGTGCAAGAGGGAGGGCTCGCACCTCCAACCTTCCAAAAGCCGAAGCTCTTGGTGCTCTACATTGAGCTACTCTTGCATTGGTGCCCCCGAAGCCGTTTCCGACCCCAAGGGCATAGTTCGCGGAGAAGGAATCGCACCTCCAACCTCCGAGGTTATACACCTCGACGCTCTGAGCTATTGAGCTATCCGCGAGTGATTCAACCCGCAAGGAGTTGATTGCGTTTTGTCCCGGCCGTATACACAGACCGGAACTCCCACACGATTCTGTCGAATGTTTAGCAACACAACAGTCGTTGGTATGTATCTTAAGCATGCCTAGGAGCCGCCCGTCATTAAAACGGCTCCCAGGCTTACAAGGTTGCATCAAACCTAGCGGTCGACCCAGTTGATCGATAGAGCCCTCAAGGGGCTGACTGTCAATGGGAAGAGAGGGGTCGCATGAGATTCAGAGTAATCACACAGAGAGTGGCGTCAAGACTCTAAATCAAATTACTCTTCGACAACGCAGTCAATGTCCTCTTCGTGGAGCATCAACAAGTCGTCCCCGATCTCACCAACAACACTCGTAACACCGCGAAGCAACACTACGTTTCCGGGCTTCAAAGTCATGGGGAGACGCTCGACCGAGCCCTTACGATATTTACCAGGGCCAACAGCTACAACTTCGCCGTAAAGGCTCTTTGCTTGTCGACTTTCCGGAATGAACAAGCCTCCGGCAGTAGTTGTTTCAGCCTTGCGGCGGCGAATAAGTACGAAGTCATTTAGGGGTTGGATGTTGAGACTCATAACGTCCTTTTAAGTTGCCAGAAGGCTTGTAGGGTTTCGAATAGAAGAGCGTTGGCCGCATCAAGGTCCACGACCTCTGGAAGCTTGGTAGCGGCTATTGCTTGGTCCGCCTCATTGCTGAGTCGACCCATCATGCTTTCGACCTCATGCCGCTTGAAGTAGCCAGTTTTAATTGCTTGGACCAAGTCCTTATCGTCGTCTCGAAAAGTGTCGAAAGAGCCAGTTTTCGCCAGCTCGATGCACCGTGTAAGAGACTGGATGATATTACTACCCGCCCATGCATCGAACCCGAATCGCTCAGCAAGCTGCTTACGGGCTGCAGGGTAATGCCAGCCTTCGTAGTCATCGCGAATGTCGAGGGCTGCCTTAGGGATATGCCGGAAGCGAGTCAAAGCCGCCTGAGATCGGAAGATGGAGCGCTTGTCGAAAAAAGGCTGGAAGCAAGGATGGCTTTGGAGTCGGCTGTCCTTGTGGCTCCAAAGAACTTCCAGGGCAAAAGGGCTGCCTTGGATCAGCTCTTTGGTGAACCAAGCAAGAGACCTTGTATGGAAGTCCCAAAGGCTGTGCCGGAAGCGATGCGTTGTCCAGGTATCAAGTTTAGGGGGCGGAACGACGATACATACGATGTCCACGTCATCTACACTGGTGCGACCCCGACCCGGAGGTGTGTAGGTGTTGTGGGCCTTCGTACCCCCGTAACCCGCGTACACCAAGTGGTCTGTGAGCTTGAAGCCCGACTGGGCTTCAAAGGCCTCATGGGCTTCGATATCAACGTTTAGAGTCATTGGTCTCGGTGAGTTTGAATTCCGTCCCGATCTCGTAGACTTCGGGAACAGGGTTGTATCGGGAGTACACCGTTTTGGTCTCTTTGCGGCCGTCAGGATGTTCAATCGTTACGATGCGGGTCCCAGAGATGCCGGGTCTACCCGATTGCTTCAACTTCTTACGGCTATCTTTCCACCAACTGATACGGCGGTACCGCGTGTCAAAAGGAATGGCCTTGAAGGCTCTCCATCGAGTCGTAACCTTGGGGACTTTACCCGTCCCTCTGACCCGCAAAGTAAGGGATTCTTTACCCTTTTGCTTCGAAGCGTGGATCTCGAATTCAAAGACGAGATCAAAGTCATAAGGATTACGGAACTTCAAGTCGGAGCAGATCCGTTTGTCTGCATTAGCGAGGGGACCATTCCCGTCGTAGCACTCTGGAGGATAGTTCACTGTCGCATCGAGTCCCGGCCCAATGTAGCTAGACATTCGGCTATGCGGTCGCCGGTCTGTGACTTCCGTGTTGGTATGGAGAGCTGCGACATACAACATCGAGCTGACCTGACACGTGCCACCACCGATCCCTGAGACGACCTCTCCCAGGAAGTAGGTCGAGGCCGCTGAAAACCCAGCTTCTTTGGTGCGGGGGCCGACGACTTGGTTGAAGCTGAACTCTTTACCAGGATGGACATGGAGCCCGTTGAGCATCTTGGCGATCTTCTTGATGTTCGCTACGCGTCCCTTGTACCGAGGCCTCGATTTGTAGGACGTCTGGAAAGCGTACAGAATGCTCTCTTGCGGCTTTTGAGGCTCAGGTACTGCTGGAGGAGGTAGCTCCACTGAAGAGCTGGATGTGACGGGAGCTGCTGAGGGTTGTTTCCGTTGGGGCTCGGAATCGCAAGTTAGCAAAAGCAGCGTGATAAAGGGAGCTGCGATGAGCAGGGGCTGGTTTTGAGGCATGACGTAACGGGAGGTCGTACACAGTGACGGGAACGCCTTTGTTCACCAGCTCGGCCTTAACGGTCTGTTCGATGGCGGTCCAATTCCCTCCTGCCAACCCTGATCCCATGCGGGGCATGTGTGCCGTAGCTCCATGGATTTTGCAGAAGCGATTGACTTTTACGAGCCCTTCACGAATGGCGTTGTATCGAATTGGTGGGCGTCCGTCGTCTCCGATCCCAACACCGTTCTGACCTACAAGATTCGCAACCCAGAGCTTTGGGCCTACAAGAACGAACTGGACCTCACCTAGTTTGAGGTCTCCGGTCTCCTCAACAAGGGCATCCTCCTTGTTGGAGCCCCAAGCTCTGTAGGCTTCTTCAGACTTGGGCCAAGATTTACGAAGGGATAGTACGAACCCTCGGCCCCAAGCCCTGATGTTGTTAACGCAATGGACAATGACTTTAGGGCCTTGCTCTTGGGGCAGGGTGGCGTCGCCTTTGATATATCGAATCGTCATGGTTTAGAAATCCTGGGGAAAGGGTTGGATAGAGGGAGATGCTGAAGCTAGGAGGTCTTTCTCCAGAGATCGGAGACTCGGAGAGCGCTCTAGGGGATCCATGTAACGAGCTACTTCTTTAATGCCAAAGTGTGTACCCGCCAAGGCTCCGACAATAGAGGCAACGATGGGCGTCGCCCCGCCACATCGAACAGCTATCTCAACAGCATCTTTGAAGTTTTTGGACGCGGTGAAAATACCAAAGGCTGCTGGAATGGCTTGAATCGCATGAGCCCCGGTGCCCAGGTCAACAAATGCGTCAATAGCTTGGCGGCCTGTGACCCCCATAACCCTGCGACCTCTATTACGAGCTTCAATCAATCGGGACTTCATAGGGCCATTGGGAAGCCATTCAGCAACTTTGGAAGCGATGTCGATACGATCCCATTTACCCTCGATGAGCAATGCGATTCCCAGAGCTACAATCGCCGAGCCCTGCTCAGCCATCTCACTTTTGTGGGTAAGCTGGGTATCGATACGAGCCATTTCTTCAGCAGCTTGATGATTCCGCCAAAAGTGAACACCAATAGGGACGGCTCGTAGGGCGGCATCACTTTCCTCGGAGCTGGCCATACCACTTTGGGTCCAGGGCAATCCCATTGTAAGTCGGGTCAAAGCTTGCGTAGTTGTTTTGCTGAGACCTTCCATGGATTTAGGCACTGCAGCAAGATACGCCTTAACAACACTGGCAGGAGCGTACGTCTTATGGTCTACAAAGGTGTTGCTGAGGGCTCGAACCAAGGCGACATTACGTGTCGTCAAGTTCTGGTGTGAACCCTTTCTCTCAAACCATCCATTCCAAGCTTGCAGATCAGAATGTAGTGCGTTTGTTGTATTGAAGGGGACTCCAAGAGAGTTTCCAACAGCGAGTCCAGTGAGTGGGGCTATAGAGGGACCGTCGAGCTTCATGGCTACAACATACACCACTTGGAGTCGCAGAAGAGGCTCAACACAGATGCGTCTCGAAAGCTCTCTGAAGGTGCCTTGTCGGGTCTTGTAGGCCTTTGGGGCAGGGAGCGTGCGGAACCCACTCCATAGGCTCTGTGACCCCATGCTCGTATAGCTCTAGGTGAAGCATCGACATTGGACGTCCCTTATCCTTTCGGAGGACCTGCTTGATGTGCCCCAAAAGTTGCTTGGGCCCCACCAAGTCTCCGACTTCCCAGAGGGCTCGAACAATGATCTCTCCGTAGCAAACAACGCCGGATACCCCTTCAACCATGATGTACTGAGTATCATGCCACCAAGGGCTTCCAGCGGAGGGGCCAGTGAAGGCTCCTACGGCTACAACATTGCCAGACTCGACGGACCGGATCGGAGAACCATCGGTAGCGTAGATGTCCACGCCTTCATGGATGTGGTATTTACGAGCCGCTCCGAACGCCCCCAAATGAGGGGGCTCCGGAACAGAGCTTTCCAGCATGTGGTCTTTATGTACAGGGAATGCCCAATGAGCGGTCACGGTTAGGACCTCCTTCACTACGGCAATACACCTCGACGGATCTTTCAATGCTCCAACCAAGGTGTGGACCGAAAAAAGCACCCGACACTAGATGCTCACGAAATTATTCCGAACCTCTGGCAAGGTTCTCTTCCACCCATAGGGAGTGTCTTGTCTAACGGCGGGTTCAAACACGTCGTGCTTTGCTCAGCAGAGTACCAACCGAAAGCCGAAGACTTCTTCGGCGTTGAAGTCCTTCGCCAGGCCTTGGGGTCGGCTCGAAAAGTTGTCGCGGCGGTTCAACGTAGAGAACCTATCTTGGTTACGTGCACGGCTGGGATGAATCGCTCCAGCCTGGTGTCCGCTATGGCTCTACATATACTCAAAGGATGGGGTGGGGCTAGATGTATTCAACATGTACGACTCCGACGGGGTCCCATGAAAAATGGCTACACACCGCTCAAGAACCCTCGATTTGTTGAAGTCTTGGCACGGCTCAAAGGGTCGGTGTAGTTAGCCTCTAAAGGAGGCTACGTGATGAATCTAAGCACTATTTTCAGAAGCCTTAGCCATGAAGACCAAGAGGCTCTGTCTGGGCTGCTAACTCTTCGTGGCGATGGTTGCACACTCAAGAACCCTCAAGGTGACCAAATCGAGTTTCCACCAAAAGCTCTTAAGATTCTACTGAACGTCATTCAAGCACTGACCGATGGTAAAGAGGTGGTGGCCTTGCCTGAGGGTGCGACGACCCTCACAGCTAAAGAAGTGGCGAAGTACTTGGATACGACATCTGACGATGTTCTGCGAATCACGCACACTAATAAAGCTGAGCGTCTCAAGAAAGGCCTCGAAAAGTTGCGTGCAGACATAGATGACTTCGAGCGAGCTGTGGACGACGTAAACCAACCTGTGGACAGCAGAAACGACTTCGAGCGAGCTGTGGACGATGCCAAAAAGCTGGGTCGAGAGATGAAGTCCTTCGGGGATGGAATGGCTAAACGGCACCGCGAACGTCGTCGCGGCTCGTCGAAAAAATACCGTCGAAAGAAGTAATTTCGAGGGTCAGTGAGGCTGTGAACCTCATGACCGTAAACAACGTTGGTGTGTCCGTCGTAGACCTGGGTCCAATGAAACCCTTCCTCAGCGAATGAGGGATTGCCCTCATCGTCGTACGTGACAGGAATGGACTGCCCCTCAGAGTTGACCCTGCGGAGACGCAGAATGGTGCTGCGACCTTTTTTGCGGCTCAATTGCTCAGACAAGGGCTTCCCAGGAAGGAGGCCCCCGTGCACCGCCACCCATTTTGAAGACAGCTCTACAACTGTTGGCAGATCAGAAAGCCAAGCAACCATGGACGTCGCCTATCAAGATCGTTTTCAACGACCCTCCTATTTTACAAGTCGTCTTCACGAATAACGCTCAGACGTTGAGCCAGCTCAGCGAGGGCCCTACCTCGTATGTCGGCATCCCACGGAACGTCTTTGCTAGATAGCCAAGTCCAAGTACCGTAGTCTCCCTCTTCAGGGTCACGGTGACGATCATAGAATTTTGTGACTTGGAACTGACGTTGCTTGGAACGGCGACGCTCGTAGTAATAACGATCAAGAAGCAGGACCTCCCCCAAAAAGGTGAAGACCCATCTTTGACGGGTCAGCTCACTACTAGCTTCTTCTGTGACGACGATAGGTTGTGGTTTTGACATGGACCGCTCGGTCTATATCTACACCATCAAGGCTTTTCAGACCCGCACTCTTTCGGGTCTTTCTGCCGAGAAGGTTCGATGTCCTCACAAGACTTCACGAAGCTGACGCACCGAGGATTGATGGGGAAACCCTTGTCCTGCAACTCGACGCAATGGTCGGCACAGCTCTGGTTAGGTTTGCCGGGCTCCCCCTTGATGTCGCTGTTGTAGACGGGCTCCCCCTCTTCGCATCCTAGCTCTTTAAGGTGGGCACACATTTTACCGCACCAATCAGTATCCACAGGAGGATGGGGTGCTGGCACTGGTGGAGGATTTGCAGGACAGCCAGCAAGGAATAGGGCGGGGACGACGAGCCACAACATACGCTTCATATCCCGAGTATAGCGCAGGGATCTTCTTTTCAGCAATCTTGGTTATGAAAGATCTAGATCCGAGTGTAATGGGGTACCGCCCCGACCCAGCTAAAGGGCCCGGCGACAAGCCAGACTATGATTTCTCCAGCGACCTTGAACCAAGGCTCAGCTCTACATGGTCTGGTGATGTGGATATGTCTGAGCACACTACTGAGACTAACCAGTACGCCGCTAGCTCTTGCGTAGGTAATGCCACAGCAGATTCAATCGAAGTTCTCAACAGCATCGCAGGCCTGCCTAAGGTGCAGCTCAGCCGGCTGTTCATCTACACTCTTTGCCGCAACATGATGGACATTGACGGTGATGGCCGGGGCGACGTCAACATGGACGAGGGCACCTACATCCGACTAGCCTTCGATGTGATCAGCCGTTTCGGTGTGTGCCGCGAAGATGTGCCGAAGTCTGAGGGAGGGTGGCCCTACGACATTAACTGGAGCACTGGTAAGCCCAAGGATCTGCACACTCTCCCGTCGCTCAAAGCCATGCGAAAGGCTACGGGGTATCGCATCCACAGCTACTACCGTATCAGTGAGACTGGAAGTGATCGTGTTGAAGCGATTATCAAAGCTCTTCGGTCTCAGCATCCCGTTGTCTTCGGAACTCCGGTCACCCAAGATTTCTTGCGTAAGCAAGATGGTTCTACAGTGGGAGTGCCAAGCGGGCCTACCGTCGGTGGTCACGCCATGATGCTCTGCGGCTACGACCGGGCCAAGGGTTTTCTAATGCACAACTCTTGGGGTAAAGGCTGGGGCGATGACGGCTTCTGCTACATGTCTGAGGATTACTTGGCTTGGAGCAATACCCGAGATATTTGGGTCCCGACCAAAGGAATGATGTTCAGATAAAGGACTGATCGTTATGAGAAAAATTGCAACACCGAATGATCTTAAAGCAGAAATCCGTCGCCTCCTGGCCTATGTCCAGACAGAGGACCCGAGACCTAGCCGTGTGAAACTTGCTTCTGAACTTCGAAGCCTTGCTGATCGTGTTGAGGAGGGGAGAGACCATGTTTATCGCATGGCTCGCTTGGACATCAGTAAGCCTCTCTATGGCCACGACAGTGAGCGTAATGCTTATGTCGTAGACGATTACCCTTATGGTCGTCTACGTACTCAAAAGCGATTCTGGTTGGAGAAAAAGAGTAAACGCGGATGGCGGATGGTGGGTCAAACCCTCAACCCCAAAACTGGCCGCTGGAACAAGCCCAAAGGCTGACCTCAGTATCATTAAACAGATTGCCCCACTGAAAGCCAAGTTGATCTCACGACTACTTAGTGGAGAGCGCTACATGACCATCAATAAGGTGAGGCAGGAGCCCTCCGAAGCCGAAAAGAAACAGTGGGCTGAAGACCTCGCGAAGTGGGAAAAGTTGATGAGGCTGATTTGAGCCACTTCGCTAGAAGCTGAGAATCATATAGTAGACGCAACACCTCAAAAATGGTGTAGGACACTATATGATTCTCAGCGGAAACGAAATTAAAAACCAAATCGAGGCGGGGCGTATCAACATCACCCCAGCCGACAACATCGTCATCAACCCAGCATCGGTCGACCTCACTCTTGGACGTGAGGTCGCTGTTTATAGTGCTTGTACGTACACGAGTGTAGCCGACGATTGGGACCCAGAAGACCCATCATTTATTGGTCAAGGTCTGAGACCGAGCCCTAACCAACACGTCATCGATGTGAAAAAACCTGCGTCGATCCGTAAGTGGAAGATGGCCCCCGAAACTGGGTGGATTCTACAACCAGGCGTTGGCTACCTAATGCATACGGCTGAGCGAGTACACACGAACCACTTCGTGCCAGTCCTTGACGGCAAATCCAGTATTGGTCGACTCTTCGTGAAAGTTCACGAAACTGCAGGGTTTGGAGATCCTGGCTTCGACGGTCAATTTACGTTGGAGGTCACCGCCCTCTTCCCTATCAAGGTTTACCCCGGCATGCGTTTCTGCCAAGTCCGCTTCCACGGAATCGAGGGGGAAGTGACGAGCTACCAAGAGCTGGGACGCTACCGGAAAAAGGCTGCCCAAGGAGCTATCGGTAGCCGTATCCACGAGACGTTCGAAGACTTAGCGAGGGAATATCGCCTTCTGTTGAGCATTTACATACTCTTCTGGGGTGCCGTGGCGACGAGTAAACGCTGATTCAGCCTTAGACATGGTGTGGAAAATGCCACCTGACTTGGCCAAGTTCTCAAGCGCCTGTATACCCTTCTTGATCTCGAACATCACTTCTTTCGCCGCTTTCTCACCACCGCCTCCGTAGTATGAAGCGGCGTTGCTGTACTCACTCAGAGCACTCTGAAGTTCGTCTCGAATGTCATGCAGATGGTTCCAGTGGCGGTCCAAAACCTCATCCACGGGGCCACTTGCAGCAGCAGTTTTCGGGTCACGGCGATCATAATTGTAGTTGGACATGCTTACCAGCGGGACAAGTAGATCTCAAAATAATCAGGGACTCCTTGTCGATACGCGTAAGTATGGAACGTCAAAGAGCCCTTACAGTGTCGGCTGAGTTTGGCTTGACCCAAGCTTGGCTCGACTCTCTTCGTCAAATGTCGCCTCCTAAAGCTGCAAAAGCTCTGGAGGCTTTTAACCGAGCCCGGTTCAGGAAGCTCGCCCTGAAGTACCACCCAGACCGTAACCCTGGGAATTCTGAAGCCGAGGCACGCTTCCGGCTCCTCACTCCAATCCTGGATAGGATTCAGTCAATGCAAATGCGGGTCCAGAAATCACAACCCGCACCAGAAGCATCCCAATCTCCAGCTCAACCAAAGTTCCAAAGGACGCAATGGAATGCACCGCCGATGCGGTACACCCCGGCGACAGTCCAAGGGCGTCTTAATGGTGGATACTTTGGGCATGTCCGGCAGAGCTATGCACAAGGCGGAGACCTCGAAGCGCACCAAATGTTGTTCGTCGAAGATGTTTAACCAGCTTGCTGGATCTCCGCGACAATAGCTCGGGCCATGGTCTTAGGATCGTTGGAGCTTCGAATAGGGCGACCAACTACCAGGAAGTCCGCTCCGGCTGTGATGGCCTCTGCGGGCGTGACAATCCTTTTCTGATCACCCCAGTCAGAGCCAAGAGGGCGTACCCCTGGAACGACTAGCAAGGCCTGTGGGAAGCGCTTCTTGAGGGAGGTAGCCTCGTGACCACTACACACAAACCCGCGGGCCCCGGCATCATAAGCGATGCTTGCTAGTTCATGGACGACATCGGCGGGATTTTTCCCGTAGACGTTATTTGAGTCCTTGTCCCCAAGAGATGTCAAGGCTGTGACGGCGAGGATCGTCATATCAGGACCACTCGCATCAACAGCAGCCTTGACCATGTCAGAGCCCCCCGAGGCATGGACAGAGAGAAACCGGACTCCGAGCCTTGAGCAGGCCCTGACCGCCTCTGTGACCGTATTAGGGATGTCGTGTAGCTTGAGGTCCAAGAAGGTGTCGAAACCCGCCTCATGGGCCTTCTGGACGGCTACAGGGCCAAATGCTGTGAAGAACTGCAGCCCCACCTTCATGACCCCTACTTCCCCATGAAGATGCGTGCACCACAGGGAACATTCTTCGAGGGTTGAGACATCGAGGGGGAACATGAGACGGTTCCGACTCCTCGCCTCAATGCCTTGGAGGACTGTGGCTAGGTTCGGCGTCATAGCGAGGTCATCGAAGCTAGCGGTCAGCACTTGGCACTCAGAGGACCATTGGATTGTGTGTAGCGCAGCATTGCGGCCAGACCCTTGCCAGTAATGGCCCCTGGCAGCGAGGGTTTGCTCCTCCATAGCTTTGAAGGCTTGTGCGGCCTTAGAGGGTAGATGCCGGGGGTCGAAACGCACTCTCTGGTCTTTGGCTGCTCCCATGAAGGAGCCTTTGCGGACGTAGAGGGCTTGGTGGCTGTTTAGAGGCACGAGGTGCTCATCTGAGAGGGTCATATGGAGGTTGGAGGCCAGCAAGCAGGGGGGGAGGCTTCTTCGGGCCGTTTCACGCTCCGCCACACTGGAGGGCGGCCAGCAGCAGTCTCGATCCCGATGACCTGCTTGGTTCGACCCGATGAATCGTCGAAGGCCACGGTGGTTACTCGAAAGACGACACCAATCACTTCGAGAATTTCGTAACGGCCTTTGTTTTCACGAGTGATTCGAAAACGAAGCTTGAGAGGGTCTCCGATTCGTAGAGGTCCTGGCAGCTCCTTCCGGATCCGAGGTTCGCCGTTCACGTCCATGAGTTTAACTTCGGTTAGCATAGGGCTATTCTAGCAAAGAGAACATAATTGTTGCAAGTCCATGGTCTGCCAGTGTACGGTGGAAGAGCCCCATCGGCTTGGGGCAGAGTTATCAGGACTCTCATCCTCTTCTACACCGAAGAGGCCAGTTAGACCAGAACTGCGCAAAAGCCCCTTTACCCGCCTAGACAGCCGATTTGATCTAGACGTGGGCCCCTTCTCCCGAGGCAAGGTCAGCTTCGAAGGCAGAGAGGGCGCTCAGTGAGTCTCCGAGAGGAAGGATTCTTCGAGGGACTCGACTAAGTAAGGACAGCAAGAGGACGATCCAACCATGAGGGAGCAACGAATCAACAGCCAAGAGGATCAGCTCAGTGCTTTGGTTCACCCCCATCCCGTCTCTCTGCTTGAGTACCATCTAGATCTACTAGACTTTAACTGATCCATAGGTACTCAAATACGTCTCTGAAAGCGGGTTAACCACTATTTATGTCACCCCTTTTACCATCATCCATAGCAACTCAAACCCTGATACGAACACAGTAGAAACAAGCACAACGAGTAATACGACAGATAGTCCAACAACGATAAGCAACGTAAGAGAACCAAGCTCAGATTATAGCTACAGCAGCCCCTCTATGAGAGTCGCACAAATTAATCAAATTAACGGTAGACCTCATTGGTTAATGAGCGTATAAAGTAGATGCACCTGTCGAGTTGTCCTCTCTGAGGGATTCACTCGTGAAGGAGGAAAACTGAATGATTAAGAAGGCCTCTGAGGTAATTGCCTCGGGAGATGAGTGTTCAATCGTAGACTTTGCGATTGATCTGAATCGTAGAGCATCGGCTTGTTCTAGTGAGCTGGAGCAGCTTAAGAAGCATCTTCGAGAGATGGCTCGAAGCAGGATGTCGGATCAAGAGGATTCCGTCGGAGACCTTACCTTCTCGGACCAAGAAAACTCCGTCATCCTCAATGGTAGTCTTGGCGTGGCAACGATTGTCTTCACTGAGGACATCGTGAAAACAAAGAAGGGCGCTAACCTCCGGGATATAGAGGTTAATCTCAGCCCTGAGACCTTTGCTCAACTCTTCACTAGAGAGGTCGTTATCCGCCCTGTCAAAGACTTTCAGGAGCGTCTGAGATCACTCTCTCTTGCTGACAGGGCTGTGCTTGAGCACTTCTTGCAGATCAAGCCTTCTACGCCGAAGGTCAATCTGCCCCGTTAGAGCCCTTTTTGGGGGGAAGAGGAGCTGTCATCCATGCGTGAGGAAACTCGCAGCATAGGTCCATTGCACCGCGGAGTTCGTTTCTGTGCCGAACTGTCCGCCGGCTTCCATGGATCGGCGATAGAGTCGCTTTGCTTCGTCGAGGTTACTTTCGATGAGAGCCCTAACGGCATCGCGCCAGGGTTGCAATGCCATCATCGCGAACATCCCCTCGGAGCCTTCTTCGGCCAGGTCGAGATGCTTCTTGGCAACGTCATTGTCTCCCATGGCCCAGCAGCCCCATGCTTTGGCTACGTGCTCGAAGAACGAACCTTCTTCAAAGGACGGATCCAGCTCAAAGGGGGCGCCGCAGATTTTTGCAAGGGCCCAGCGGGTCAGATGTCCCTCGTTGTTGTCGGAGGGTTCGATTTCCTGAAGCTCTTTCAGAAGAGCTTGTGTGGGACTCTTCCCTGCGTCGGCACAAGCCATGATGGCTTGAAGGGTTTCCGCTTCTTTGATGGTCCGCTGAGCTACATCGCTGATATTCATTCTGAGCGCCAAGTCTGTGGCCTCCTCTACCAAATAATACACTGGCGACTTGAGGCGATCAACGCATCGCAGTTCGGGCCTTACCCAAACCCTCAAGTCATCTATATGAGCCCTCAATACCTCCACAGCATCATTGAGAATTTTAGGGCTTTCTCGTCATCTAGTTCATTTCGGATGTGCTCGCTTCGTAGTACTCCCGAAAGCATGAACTAATCAAAGGTCTGTATGCATCAAGCACGAACGGTAAAGGATTTTGAGTACTTCTACGAGTGGCCTGAGGGGGTTCCTCGTAACTACGATGAGTTGATAGTCCAATTCGGGGACTACGTAGCTCGCAGGGTACGTCATTACAATAAGGTCGACCGAAATTTTGAAGACCTCCTTCAAGACATTTGGATGCGCATCATCAATGCTCAGCTCTTGGAGAAATTCGTTGAAGGGGGCGCTACACACTTGCCTGACAGGATGACCGCCGAGGAGGCCATCGCTTATCTAGGCGTTACCTGGGAGCAGTGGCTTGAGGTCGTATCCGCTCAAGGTGAGCAGCGATGGCCTGTTGAGCCCGTTCGTGGTGACAGACTGAGCCGTGAGGCCGTATTCCTTACGGGTGACGTCCTAGACCTCGATGGTGTGGATCCATTCGATGTCCGTCCGAATGACCGTTGGCGTCCACAGATGACGGCTCGCGGCTTTAAAGCTTATTTGACCCGAGCCGTCCACAACCATTACGCCAACTGGTGTCGTACTCGAAACCGGAAGTACAAAGAGGGGCTACTACCTCCAGGGACGATTGTATCGACTCGTCCCAATGCGGCTGGTTATCGTCTGGGTGGAGAGATCGAAGACTACGGGTCCTGGGAGTCTAACCTTATGGCTTTGACCCTAGACGACGAGGAATTCCTAACCATGAAGTTCAAGATTGACGCCGCGTTCTCTAAGCAAGGCGTCGACCCGGCAAGTGCCGCCGGTGTGGAGGTCCTCGATTACTTGACCGATGGCTACTCCCTCGATGAGGCCTTCCAGGTCCAAAAACAAGCTGCTGAGCGGGTCTTGGACCGGAAAAAGCTCACACAACCAGTTTAGTTTTTTTATATTCTCCTTCATTCGTAGGAGAATATATGCGAGCCCTAACTGCCCGAGCACATAAACTCAACCGCCGGATCTACGCCTCACTACCGTGGGGTTACCGGCTTAGCAACCTCATCATCAAATTGTCCTTCGATAGTGTCGAAACTTTTGGTCGTGTGATGCACAAAGTGTTCACGGAGGCGCAAGTTAAAGACTTGCCGTCTGATGAGCGTGCCTATGGGAAAGCCTTTGGCAAGCATGCTTGGGAAATGGCCATGTCTAAGCTCCGAGACCCGGGGATTGTTGAGAGCGCCGCCTCAGATCTCATGATGAAGTGGCTTCAGCGGAATCCTATCACCAAAGGTTCTCCGCTCAAAAAAGCGGAGAACCTGGCCATTTCGTCGTTGATCAACGCTGGTATTGATCAACTTCGCTCGAAGGTTCGGCGCCCCGAAGACCAACTTCCTACGGATAACTCCGGTACCACGCTAGATGTCGAGGACCCTCGTAGCTACAAGAACTTTTCCCGTCTGGAGATGAACGACCTCCGACGGGATCTCCGACGAGAACTCGGGGACCGTGCTGTGATTTGGTTCGACGGTCAAATGGGGGGCTACTCCCTTAATGACGTCGCGAAGGCTTGGGCCAAGGCTGAAGGTATGTCCTCGGTTCCTAGCGTCAATTCTGTGAATCTGTGGGCGAAGCGTAAGAAGACCCAGATCCAAGACGTGCTTAAAGATCATCTAAAAGACGCGGCTTAGTTCATTTCACACCCTTGGGGATCGTAGTACCCTCAAGATGGAAAAATCAGCAAAAACTTTCGGCACCTTTTTCTACACCCAGTTCGTTAAGGCGGGCATCCTTTCAGCAGACTTCTGCTCTGAGGAAGCCGCCTTTTTTGGTTCAGAGGTCGTAGCGACTCTTCAGAAGTACTTGGATGCTTCGAGTGAGACTGTCGAAGAGACCTTGTCCGACGTGATTCTGAAGTTGCTTAATGGTCGGATCGTGCTCACACCTGTTCGTTTGCCTCAAGCCAAGCGTTTCATCACCACTACGGCGATTCGGTGTTGCCAAGATGTGATGCGCCGGAATCAGCGCACCTCTCAACGTTTCCCTCTCATTGAGGCTGAGGAAACTGCTACTACCCAAGACATTGACTTGGTCGAGGCAAAGATGGCCATCACGGACTTGGCGACTCATCTTAATGAGACTGTTGATGAGAGGTCTTCGGATTGGATGGCAACGATCCTTCGCGAAGATTATAAGGCCGACTTGGCTTGCAAATGGGGTATCACTGCTCCCGGTGTTCGTAAGTTTGAGGAGCGCCATCTGGGCAAGTTCCAGGTGGCTGCCAATACCTTCCTGGTGTAGTACCAACGTATGGAATTTGAGAACCAAGTCCTCCGAGGAGACTGTCTGGAGGTCCTCAAGGACATCCCTGATAACACCTTCGATTCGATTGTCACAGATCCTCCCTATGGCCTTGGTTCAAAAGAGCCAACGGTTGAGGAGATTGTGGCCTACCTTCAAGGAGCGGACCTTGATACTGGTGGGGACTTCATGGGCAAGAAGTGGGAGATCCCTTCTGTGTTGGTCTGGCAAGAGTTGTTTCGGGTCTTGAAGCCTGGAGGTTATGTCATCTCCTTTGGGGGCACTCGAACTTGGGACCTCATTAGCCTTGGAGCGAGGGCTGCTGGCTTTGAGTACCGCGATACTTTGCCAAGTATCTTCCCCGACTTCCCTGGCTTCCTTTGGATGCACGGGCAAGGCTTTCCCAAGAGCTTGAACGTTTCCAAGGCTATCGATAAGGATCTTGGTGCTGAGCGTGAGGTTGTCGGTACTTACAAGGTCAGTGGTAACGCGTTGACACCGACGAAGCTCAAGGGTGGTACTTTCGTAACGGGCGCTCCTAATAGCCCTTCGGGGGAGCTTCAACACACAGTTGCGGGCTCAGAGGAGGCCAAGAGGTGGGAAGGCTGGGGTACGGCTTTGAAGCCTTCTTGGGAGCCCATTTTGATGTACCGGAAACCTCTTGATGGTACGGTGTTGCAGAACATTCGTAAGTGGGGTACCGGAGGGATCAATGTTGACGGCTGTCGTATCTACACTGATTGGTCTGAGTATTCAGAAGCTTGGAAAAATAACGGGTTCGCCAAGCCAGGCTCTAGCCCAGATCCTGATCGTAAATTTAAGGTCGGGGGTGCGGGGATTAGTTGTCATGACCAAGGGCGTTGGCCACCCAACCTTGTCATGACCCATACGTTTGAGTGCGAGGACGAAGCTTGCGCTGATAACTGTCCGGTGCGACTCCTCGATAGTCAGTCGAGTAAGGCTTCTCGATACTTCCCTCAGTTTAGCCCGTTCCTTTACACGAAGAAGGCCGCCAAAAAAGAGACGACCCTTAATGGTCAGATTGAGAATAATCATCCGACGAAAAAGCCTGTGGCTTTGATGGCTTGGCTCGTGAAACTGGTCACACCTGAGAATGGGATCGTGCTCGATCCCTATTGTGGTAGCGGCTCAACGCTTCATGCCGCCTGTGAGGAAGGTTTCCGCTTCACAGGCATTGAACGAGACTCTGACTCTTGTGAGACGTCTCGTAAGCGCATGGAGATTATTTATGGTCAGGTGCAGGCCCGAGAGGGTCAACGAGACCTATTCGATCTAGCTTTCGAGTACGAGGGGGACGACTGATGGCAGACCGTGAATTCTCAAATATCTATGAGCTATGGGATGCCTTGGTGGAGTATACTCGTCGCACACCGGGGTGTGAGGTAACCTCAAATGATATCCCTGTTGAGAGGCGTCTGGGTTTTTTGGTCGACACTCAAGTATATTGGTGGGTGTCTGTGGAGACCACTAAAGCAACAGTACACACTAGTAATCGAGACCTCTCCATGTGGATGTCTAGTGTTGAAGATGTGACATGGACTAAGGCGTACTCAGAACTTCGACAACCTCCCAGTGACTTGCAATCCATGGTAAAATGCAGGTCTGGGCGAGAAGCCCTTGCTAAAATTCTTACTCTGCAAGCTCCGCCGGTTCAACTAGCACCTCCTTCAACATGTTGGGAGCGCATTCTAGGGGAGGATCCATTCGATGAAGCTTTCTGAGTTTGTAGCGACTGCTGAGGATGCCCCCCAGGCCTTGCTCAAGCCGTTTCGCTTCGTCGACGCCAATGGTGCTAAGTGGGCCGGAGCCAGTGACGGGAAGACACTCTTCTTCGTCAAGGCGAAGGTTAAGCTCCCTGAACTCAAGGATGGCAGAGCTGATCGTATAGCTGCTTGGGCGGCAGCGGAGGTAGCTTCGCCACAAAAGACAACGGTTAGTTCTCTCAGTGTCTGGACTGGTCCCGCTGATGGTGTCGAGCGTAAGGGCGTCCTTTTGGGAGTGCAAATCGACTTGAGTCGCCTTGCAAAGCTACTCTCAGCCTTCTCTGAAGACTTGGAGATTTGGGACGCCTCCGATGTCGTAGGCATCCCTTGCCTGGGTCTGGTAGCGAAGAAAGGCGTCGTGAAGGCTTTCCTCGCAGGCTATAATGACGTTGAGGACGACGTTCCAACGTTCGAGGTAGCTTTGACTGGCAGCGAGTTGTTTGACCTCGCTATGGACTTGTAGAGTCGCATCACCAATCACCTCTTAGCCAGGCCTTCAACTTCCACCGCTTGTTCAAACGGTGGTCCACGACCGAATTCCTTGGAACGGAGTAGGTCCTTGTCTTGTCTCCTCGCATACCGGATCCGACTTGTGTCTTCCGTTCAGCGTCTCGTTTCGTCCGAGTCTTCTCGGCACTTTTCTCAGCGAGCTTAGCTGTGAGGATTCGAAGAGCCATCGTCCGACTTTGGTGCTGGCTCTTCATGTCGACGCGGACTTTGATTCCCGTCGGTGTGTGGGTCGCAGTAACGCATGAATCCGTCTTGTTTCGGTGCTGCCCTCCAGGCCCCGAACCTCTTGTTGTGCGGATCTCGACTTCGGACTCATCAAGTTTGTAGCCAACTTTCGGGTCTGGGTTGAGTACGGCTACCGTTACTGTTGAGGTGTGGACCCTGCCTCGTTTTTCTGTGGATGGCACTCTTTGCCAGCGGTGTCCTCCAGCTTCGTTCTTGAAGACGTGCTCGACCCCTTTACCTTTGAAGATGACGGAAACGAATCCGGGACGTTTCTCTATGAGTTCATAGTCAAAGACGTCCCCGGTTGGCAGCTTTGGCGTAAGCCCCCAACATCTCGGTCACGATTAGCTTTGCGTCTGCACCGCCTTCAGCGGCACGAATCTCGATGATAAGTTCACTCATAGTTTTTCGAGTCTAGCACGCATGCTGCGGTGTACAGCTAAGTAACATGTTTCTCGATCTTGCTACCAGTATTGCTCAGCTCACTTCGAAGACGGTCACGGGACGTGTCGAAGAATTCACGGAACGAACCCCTAAAGAGGACTTCCCGGATTTCTGTGTGATGGCAGAGCTAGGAGGTGAGTGTTTTCAACCAATTAGCAGAGGTAAGCACCTTTTGATCCGCCGAGGACTTCAGTTATGGATACAGCAGAAACTTTCCGCAAAGCCTTTCAAACTCGCGACATCAGACACTTCATGAAGCTCGTCTTCCCATCTGGGTGGGGAGCCATTGCTGCTCGTATCATCGAGTCGGGAGCGACGATGTCTGAGGACTTGTGCCCTTGGGCTCCTAGGTGGAGTCCCGTCCCACCAACCACTCGGAAAGGTCGTTCTGGTGTGGACCCTGATGTTGAACTGGCTACTCATGTGAAGTCCTGTATTTACCGGGCTCACGATTGCCTTCACCAGCTTTGGGGCTTGCCCATTCCAAGCGAGGGTCTGACCCAAGAGGATTACTACGTCTACAAGCGGTCACAGATGTGTGGTGAGGTCGCAGTACTGACGCTGACTGAGTTCGTGCTCGTGGATCACTTGCTTAGGGATTACCCAATGCTTGAGGAGACTCTCAGGGCCCGCAATGCTTTGCCAATGCTGGAAGGCCCTTTGGAAGGTCGATCTATTGAGCAGATCGCGGCTCGCCTTGATACGCTGCTCCACAAGAAAATCCGTCCAAAATGGGTCCGGGACCATTACCCTTCCATGGCCTTTTGCGATGATTACGTTCCTATGCTTGAAGGGGACCGCATGGCTATCGATCACAATTGGGGGTTGATGCAGAAGCACAATTGGCGCCCTGTCGGGGCTCCGAATTCACGGTACAGTCAAATGACGGATGGCCTTGAGCTGACGACTTGGATGATCCGTGACTTTTACCACCTTTTGGACACGGACCACGTCGTGGATGAAGCATTGGCAGAATTCAATCGTCAGCGGAGGGCAGGCATCGTTTTGCCAGCTACTTGGAACGAGGTATAGTTCTCGTCTCTATGCCTTGCGAACCTCACATGCAAACGGCCCAGTGGGTGGGACAAACACGTAGGATTTACGTCTTACGCGGACAGACAGTAAAAAGTTTGAGGTGACAGCTCGGAGAGACGGGCATCTAAAAGGGTTTCAATAAGCTGCAGTTTGTCTTTGCGGCGTAGAGTTTTGATCACGAACTCTCGCTTGAGAGCCTCGCTTCGGGTCATTGGCCCTTCGATGTGGACAAGCACCCAAGGTCGTCCTGCTCGGGTGCGTTTGGCCCCGCCCTTGAGAGCCCCGTTGTGTTTACGGAGTCTCAGGTCGGGGTCGATTGCTATGCCGCAGTAAAGAGTGCCTCTTGCTTCGCTTTGGATCAGATAGACAAACCAGTTAGTCATGGGGTGGCCTAATACCCCGTATTCGTGGTTTAATCTCGTATTGATCTCCATTCCATCCAAGCAGCAACTCGATTTCGTAATGTCCGTGGTTACCATCAGTGAAGTTGGCTCGTACAGTAATGTGTCGATCCGATTTGCCGGGGAATATGATCATGGTGTCGATGTTTCGGCGAAATAGCGTTGTGATCCAGCGCCGCACTCGATCTTTATCGATGACGAGGGGTTGGATAGAGGCTGCAGTCCGGTCGTACGAATACATAACGGCAGGTCTCTCATAAAGTAAGGGTTCGTGGATGTTGCTTCAGGACACTCACTGATGTAGGCGTACCAAATGGGCCAGAGAGCCGTAGCAGTTTCTTGTCGGAACTCTGGAGAAGCGTCTCCTTGAAAGTCTGGTCGGATATGTGGAGGGTTGATTCCCAGAGCTTGTAGCTCTTGTATACATATCCTCCAGTATTCTTCTTGGGTCATATCTATATCCAGGTGAGATTGCCCTGCATCTTTCGCATGCGGAGCTTGGCTACGGCCCGAGGGCCCATGGCTTGAGCAACGAAGACGCCGCCGGCCCAACGTTTGGCATCGTACTCAGAAAGAGACTTCAGGGCTCGGTCTCGTCGACACTTGATGTTGTAGGCCGCAGCGTTGATCATACTTTTGCGGTATTGTCCCCAAGCAGGGGCGTGGGCCATGATCCAGGTAGAGTAGTCTACGTAACCTTCTTCGAAGAAAGGGTCTCCTTCAGGGAAGTCCGCGAGACTGGCGTGGATCAGCTCATGCGTGAGCTTTTCCAGTGTGATGCCCGGCTTACCTTCGACAACGGATGGGGAGAGTCGGATTTGGCCTGTGCCAGGCTCAAAGCTGGCGTTCGCTCCTGAGCTATGTGCTCCGTCGGATAGGGCCAGGATGGTTCGTCGAGGCTCTTGCTGGTAGGGGCCGAGAGCCTGGGCCACGAAAACGTAGGCTCTCTCAGCCCATGTTTCGACGAACTTATCCCACGGGCTGTCGCAGATATGGCAGGAGAACGTTTGGGTGGAGGCGGTTCGGGTCCTTACAGAGGCTGCGTCGAGCAGTTCTTGGACTTCATGGGGCAATTGGGACATAGCAATTAGGGCAGAGACACAAGAAGTTCTTTTGCTCCGGCTCATGTATGGCTGATCATACACACACAACCTACCCCATTGTTGGCAACACTCCTGGCAAGATTGTCCAAACTGAGATGGCCCTTCCGGTCGATGCCTCTGGTTCGACTTTGGGTCGCGGTATGCATCCCCAGCCAGGTTACCCTCGTATTCCGGCAGCCGTGTTCGGCTATAAAGGCCGGGGTCGTTTTGATCTTGATGAGCCCAACGTGACTCCGCTTGATGTGCGGTTTACACGTGGGCCCAGATTGAACGGCCGTCAGGGCACACTTGATATCTGGATGGTTACACCGGATAACGGAACTGCTCGCACATTGTGCTACTTGACGGATAATGTAGACAATCCTACGAATGTTGTAGCGATTCGTATCACGACCAATAGCCGTTTCCTCATCACAGTGACAGACGTGCTTGGTACTATCGTTGCGGAGTATACCGAGCCTGGGGCCGTTCTTGATGAGGGTCTTACTCGACACATCCGTATGGCTTGGGACTCCGACAACCTTGTCGACAGTGTTCGGCATGCGGGCTTGTCGATAAATGGTGAAGCTGTCACCGGAACCTGGAGCACGGATCCCACAGCGCCATGGGGTCATTTCGTTCCGACGCATATCGTATTGGGTCAAGGCTTCGGCGGAGATTCGGATGTGACTGATGCATCCATGTTGAAGTTGGTTCAAGGTTCGATGGCGATTACGCTCTGATTCATACCAAAATAAATTTGGGTTCTAAACCCCCAACAATCTTGAGGGTTCTTGAGGGTCCTCAAGATAAATGATCACTTTTCCTTTGCGTGCCTGACCAGTTCGGCGTATTGATAAAGGTGTAGGAACCCCAACGGGTAAAAGGTTATGACTTCGATAATTTCAACGCACAAATCACTCACAAAGGAACAGCAAGCTGTTTCGACAGTGTGGTGTGCCCAGCATCAGACTCTCGGGATGGTGGCGGAAAAGCGTCTGGATTCGGCAATTTATCCTCTTACCCCCTCCAACCCAAGTTTCGCCAATTTGGAGGTGGATACCTAGGCGGCTAACTAGATCACATTTAGGATCTTTGAAGCCGCCTAGGGAAAACCCAGGCGGCTTTCAGCATTTCAGGGAGTTGTCGACACAAGATTACATGGAGCACTAGACCACTATGGAGGTGGGGCCGGTTGTAACCCGGTCGTCCTATGGCCAGGGGGGTTCGATTCCCTCGTGCTCCACTACGTACCTTTATATTTGGGTGCGGCAGGATAGGTGCGTCCGCACCGAAAGGATTAGACATGAATCTAAGGTTGAAACACGAGCTACGCTGTAAGCACCTTTTGGGGGCGTAGCTCAATGGTAGAGCAGCTGGCTTTTAACCTTCTGACGACGGGTTCGATTCCCTCCGCCCCTACCATTATTTTGGATGTGTAGCTAAACGGTACAGCAGCGGCCTCTTAAGCCGAAGACTGAGGGTTCGATCCCCTCCGCATCCACCGGATAGGGCTCCATAAGACCCTTCTGATCATTGACAACTCGACAGGACTTGAGTCCGAACTTCACCAAACTTTTAGGAGTTTGGAAAAGCGCTTTCATGTACGCCGGCAACGGAGTCGAAACGGCATGAAAGGTCCCGCCTTAGGGCCAGCGTTGCGGTCACCAAACCAGCAGCGGCAGAAGTTGGACTCTCTCCTGACATGTCCGTGGAGTGACGGAGCCTTTTAGAGGTTCGCCTTGAGAAGGCTCCGTTGCACCACATTTTTTCCAGGGTAGCTAAGCGGTAAAGCCCCGGGCTGTTAACTCGGTTATCGTAGGTTCGAATCCTACCCCTGGAGCTGTGAGATAGGTCATGTCTCAGCATGTGGTCTCGACAAGTCTCTCACTCGTTCATTGGGGTATCGTCTAATGGTAGGACGCCAGGTTCTGATCCTGTCTATGGGGGTTCGATTCCCTCTACCCCATCCAAAGCCTGCATCGTTCAATGGTAGGACATGTCAAGGAAGTCGCAGACAACTTCGAAACCGTATTTCTTGTAGAGCCCGGTTTGGGTCGTTTCGTGCGAGTCCTAGCCGGCCGTTTCTGTGAGGACGGCCCCCTTATTTACGAGAGGCAAGAGATGCCTCTTGGCCCAGAAGAGAATGTTCAATCAGCGTTTCTTGATCAGGCCAAGAACGTCGATAAGGTGGCTGGGGTCACACCGGCTCTTGAAACGGCTTTCCGTGTTGAGACTTGGCGACGTGCTGAGGCTGAAAAGGCTCGGCTTGAAGCTGAGCATAAGAGACGGGAAGAGGAGGAGCGATTGGCCCGTGAAGAGCGGCGTCGACAGCTCCAGGAGAGGCTGGGAGATGGTGCCGGTCGTAGGGAGTTGGCTGAGATTGACTTCGCTGCAGCGTCTAGGGCAGCTCTAGCTGTCGGAGGGGCAACCCTTCTGGACCATCGTGAGTCCTACAATAAGGACGAGATCGTTGTTCAGTTTCGGCTGTCTAGTCGTCGGTTTGAGTGCACTTGTGATCGTCGAACCCTTCGCATCATTGATTCGGGCATTTGCCTGACTGATGATGCGAAGGGTCGTAAGGATGACGGTCTGCTCACATTGGAATCTCTCCCAGCAGTCATTACGGAAGCGATGGTTACTGGCCAGCTCGTAGTTTTCCGACACATCGATTAGGGAGTGTACTCATGATGGAAGTTGCTGTTGTTATCGCCAAGGGGGGTGAGCCCATTCATTGGCATCTACCCCCAGGTCGGACAGCTGTTTCAATTCCCGACACAAGGTCCCTTTGGGATGTCCTTTGGTGTAATAGGGATATTATCCAGGGTGTGGCTCATAGCCATCCTGGGTATGGTATTCCAGGTCCTTCTCATCAAGACATCACGACCTTCTCCCCTATTGAGGGGTCTTTGGGTCGGCGCCTTGATTGGTGGATTACGAGTCAAGACAGGCTGGTAACTTGCCGTTGGGTGGGGCCACATTCACTGAGTTACGACAAGTTCGTGGAGGTCGAGGAACCTTCTTGGATCCACGAACTTCGGCGTCTTTCGTATTCAAATCCAACATGAAAATGAAGAAAGGAGGCTCTCAATGATTGAGGACCACGAAGCAAGAGTGAACATTACTTGGGCAGGGGTCAATGGAGACCTTCCGGACCCTGTTCGCTACGATTCGACTGATGAAGCTGTTCGAGGCTGGGTCTCGGAGGCTATCCAAGGGGGCAGTGTCCCCGGTATGCAGCCTTCAGAGGACGTTGATCTTACGAATCATATCGTTGAGAGATTCGAGGCTAATGAGGCCCGACCCTACGCTTTGATTCAGATCCGGCCAAAAACGGCTTTTGGGTGACCTAACCCGAACCATCGGTGTAGAAGTAACTCATGGCAACACTTATTGTAGTCTTGGGTGTGGGTGCCCTCGGGTCTCACACTGTCCAGTTTCTGCGTAGCTGCGACGCCACTATTCGTATAGTCGACTTTGATCGAATCGAACGAAAAAACGTGGCGTCACAGTTTCATAGCCGAACCGGTGTAGGTAAGAGTAAGGTCCAAAGCCTTTCCCAAAGTATGCAGTTTCTCTTTGGTACAAAGGTTCAGGGCATCCCTCACAAGTTGGTTGAATCCAATGTAGACCAGCTACTTGGTGGTGCTGACTTGGTGGTCGAATGTTTTGACAACGGCGCCTCACGGCGTCTCGTTCAAAGCTATGTACGTGAACATGGAATTCCCTGTATTCACGGTGCTGTAGACGGTGACGGCTCTTTTGGTCGCGTTATCTGGGACGAAGCTTTTGTCGTGGACGACGAGGGTGAAGTTGGTGCCGCAACGTGTGAGGATGGCGAACATCTGCCCTTCATTGGAGTGGTCTCTAGTGTCTTGGCTCGCACCATTCAGGTCTTTCTCACCACCGGAAACAAGCATGGTTATTCAATCTCAACTTCTGGTGTAATAAGGACTTGACACTTATCCTATAACGATTATTGTTACTGCATAGGTTCAATCAGCACAACGCTGAAAGGTTTGAGCGCCTTACCTTACAAGCTCTTCCTGGGGAACATTGGTCAACGGTAGACCGCCTGTTAGACAAACAGGTGCTAACGCACATTCCTGGACTCATACTCGCTGACTTTAGGGTCAGCCGCCTGAAAGTTCATACACGCAAATCTAGGTTCGACTCCTGGGTTCCCCACAATCTGTATCCCGCCAGCAAGGTCACACACGCACTGGTATGTAGGTTCGATTCCTACCTTGGGCGCCACACTTCGGTGTAACTCCTGCCCAAGTCGTCTAATGGTAAGACACTAGCCTTGAAAGCTAGAAAGCACTTTTGGCCAACTACTCGGATACAGATTAGTCTACTGCTTCATGGTAGCCCTCATGGGTTCTAGGTTCGATTCCTAGTAGCAGTTCTGGAAGGTGTTCCGCACAGAAGTGCATACACGCAAAGTAGCTCATTAGGTAGAACGCTGGTATATCCCACCAGAGGTAGTCAGTTCAAGTCTGGCCCTTGCAATCAAACTAGCTCTTCGACTCGAACACTTTCCTAATCCTTGGGACTGTACAGGGGCTTGGTGCCCCACCTGCATTAAGAAGCAGGAGCTTAACGCTCTGTACTAGGATTGCCACTCGCCATCTTTCGGGATGGCCGCCGAATGATTCTCACACGCAAAGTCGGTTCGATTCCGGCCAGTCCCTCTACTTATCATCGATCCTCGGTGTATTGAAAACCTGTGAACATCTTTATTCTACACAGGCATCCGCGAATCGCAGCCCAACATCAATGCGACAAACATGTTGTGAAGATGGTGCTGGAATCAGCGCAGATGCTTTGCACCATTGCTCATGAGTGTGGTTACGTAGACGTGCCTTACAAGGCGACTCATAGAAGCCATCCTTGCACACTTTGGGCGAAGTCGACTTGGCAGAACTGGGTCTGGCTTATTGAACATGCCTTTGGGTTGTGTGCTGAGTACACGTATCGTTACGGTAAGGTTCATAAATCCACAGCAGTGATCCGGTGGGCAGCGAACCATTGTCCATCCCTCCCTGCTACAGGTTTGACTTCATTCGCTCAGGTCGTGCCACAGCAGTATAGGCATAGGGATGTTGTTAGGGCTTACCGCTCTTACTACATCGGTGAGAAGTCTTTTGCTCGCTGGGATCGAGGTAGGTCGGCGCCAACTTGGTGTCATGTGTAGGATTCAAAATTTGCAGACGTGGTGGAATGGCAGTCACGCCAGCTTGAGGAGCTGGTGAGCTTTATGCTCGTGAGGGTTCGAATCCCTCCGTCTGTACAAGCGAACGCCGGTTCCCTAGAGGCTCTATAATGGCCCTAGGCTAGGCGTGACACCTTGGAGAGACAAGGATTTGCTCAGGTGGTGGAATGGCAGTCACGCTGGATTCAAAATCCGGTGCCCTTGTGGCGTGGGAGTTCGAGTCTCCCCCTGAGTACCATGCCGCTCTAGCCCAATGGCAGAGGCATTGGTTTTAGGAACCAATCAGTCGGGGTTCGAATCCCCGGGGCGGTACCGCGGAGTGGAGCAGTCAGGTAGCTCGTCGGGCTCATAATCCGAAGGTCGCAGGTTCGAATCCTGCCTCCGTAACAGGCCCGCTCTGAGCCTATCAGAGCATTACGGGGTGTAGCTTAGTCTGGCTAAAGCGCCTGGTTTGGGACCAGGAGATCGGAGGTTCGAATCCTCTCGCCCCGACAACTGGAAGCATTAGTGATGATGGTCGTCACGCCCGGTTGGAACTTGGGTCGGCCTTCGGGTCGGGGGTTCGATTCCTCATGCTTCCGCTGCTTTGGAGGGTGACGTGGTGGTGGCACCACACCTGTTTCGAAATCAGGAGGGCGTGAAAGCGTCAGGGGTTCGACTCCTCCTCCTTCCGCTGGTAGACTAACAACATGTGTGGCCTATGTCGATTTCAGCATGTTTTTGGTAACCCTCTACAGGGTCCTAGTCCTGTAGCTAAGATTAAGGAGAGGGCCGCTAAGATCAAACGTCTCATCCGTGTGCATGAACGTTATGCTGAGACACATGCTCATTGTGAGGCTACTGCAACTCGTCTGAGGGCTCTTCGGCGAGAGCAGTATGACTTGGCCAAGAATTTGTAGTGCTCTGGAAGATGACCTCGGGATGGCCCGAGACCTGGTTGCTACCCAGCGTGCACCTATTAGGGTGTGGGGTTCGAGTCCTCCGTCTTCCGCTAGTTGTCGGTGTATACTGAGGCATGCCTAATAAAACAACTGTTACAAAGTCCGTTGACACTTGCTCCATGCCCTTTAAACGTCCGTTGGACGAATGGGCTAATACTCTGGTCACTTTGATTTGGGATTCTTCAGGTCAAGTATGGTCTGATGCTCTGCGATTGCTCAACACCATCTATAGGGATGCGTACAAGGGTGTTCAGGCCCTCTACACAGATGAGGGAGGGCTCATCGTCTGCTACACGCAACGGGACCGGGGTCTTGTGCCATTTTACATCGAAACGAAAGCCACACTCCTTTTGGAAGTCCTCCCGAATAATCAGGCGAACGTCATCAAGAATCGGAATATTCATCCGGCTCAGAACTCACGTATGCCTTCTCCGATTCCTTACGACAAATTGGCAACTGCTTAGCTTTTCACGAGTGGTTTGCGTGAGTACTCATCAGCGTAGCTCAGTTGGTAGAGCGTTCGATTCCAAATCGATTGGTCGCGGGTTCGATTCCTGCCGCTGGTGCCAGTACTCCTTGGTAGTAGGAGACCACTGACTATGTTGACGTTAGACCTATCTAGTGAAGGCGGCCGGCTGTGACCCGGTCCAGGCGGGGGCAGAACCCGTACGTCAACCCAAGCCCTTGTAGCTAAATGGATAAGGCACCCGTCTCCTACACGGCGATTGCAGGTTCGAATCCTGCTAGGGGCACTAAGCTACTTCTTCGGTGTACTTGTCTATATGAGTCGAAAATTGGAACCACTTTTTCCTCAAGGGTCGCCGTGTTGGACAGGTACTCTGAAGCTGCTCTATGGTAATGCCCAGGATTGGCTTGACGACTTGAGCTATCTTTGCCGAAACAGTTGGGTGTTTGAAGTTCACGACGAGGTTTCTAAGGACCAGGTAGGCTTTCTCGGAAGACTTACTTCATCTGAAGACCCCGACTTGAGGATCTGGTTGGTTATCTCATTGGCTTTCAGTCTCAATCATGAACTTTCTCTTATGGTCGGCGAGGACTTCAGCACCTCTAAGGGTCGTCAAACCTACGTCGACACACTCCAAGCCCAGTCATTCCTTAATCGTTGGAAACGCGTCATGGCTGATAACGACCCCTTTGACTTTGAGGACCCTCAATGAAGACTTTGCCGGATCTCGATTGGATCCATAGTTTGGATAAGGAGATGTGGCCTCCAGAGCTACTTGAGACAGGTTACATCAAGCTTCAGGCTAAGCGTCGTATAAGCATGGAGGAGTGGCAGAGAGTCGTTGACATTTCGGCGGGGCACAAGCTCATTGTTTCAATGATAAGCACTAGCATGTTTGGTGGTGTGGGTATAAGTCTTCGTAAGCATCCAGAGTATCCTGGACTGCCCGTTGAGGACCCCATTCTTGTTCTCACTCAAGATCACTTGCCTGAGGAGCTTATGAAGGACCCTGAGAAACCCTACCCTGGAGGCTGTAGTCGAAAAGCTTGGAAAGTGTTCTCTCGGCTTGCCCGCACAAAGCAAAATATGGCCTGGCTTAAGGAGTATGGCCTCCGGGCTCCAGGTAAGCCTTTGGACTACGACTACTAATCTACCTATGGCTTCCGCCTTCGAGTCGTCGCAGTCCTTGAGGTGGCGCTCCAAAGCGTTTCTTGTAGCGTTGAAGGCATCCCAGCAGCCGGACCACATAGCGTGAGGAAACTCTTCACGTAGGGCGTACCAGAGTACTGTTCCAACATCGCACAAGACAAAGATGTCACGACGGCAGCCACAAGGCAGCGTCGGAGCTGGTGTGACTTTGAGGCGGACTCCACTGATTGTTCGCTTCGGTTTCACACCAAAAGTATTTGAGAAGTAGTTTTTGGATCGCCTGAGCGGTCTTGCAGCCCTAGAGCTGCGTTTTGGTCCCATCGTCTAGGGGTTAGGACACTGGCTTCTCAAGCCAGTAACGAGGGTTCGAATCCCTCTGGGATCACCAGGACGATTTTCTTCTCTGCTGCGTCAGCAGCTTTGAGGGGTCTGTGTTGGAGCGGGTTGTCGGTCCCGTACCTGAAACCGACTTTGGGGTATTGGGGGAGTCTGGAGTCCCCGTTCGCCTGTCACGCGAAAGATCGCGAGTTCAAATCTCGTATACCCCGCTCTCGGTATCCCGCCGAGTCGATCATACACGCATAGCTCAACTGGTAGAGCGCTTGGCTTCTAACCAAGACGTTGGAGGTTCGATTCCTCTTGCAACTTATCCCGGTCGACTTACTCGGATGCCGTACGCTTTTAGTCAACAATAGTGAAGGGTCGTCTCTTCACACAAGCCCCTGTAGAAGAGTCTGGCTGTCTTCGCTTGCCTGTCACGTAAGAGATCGTGGGTTCAAATCCCATCAGGGGCGCTTGCTCTGCCTTCCCAAAGAACTTGTACATTTACTAAGGGTGAAGGTTCTCTCTGATCTTGAGGGTCCCTAAGTTCGGAGGTAGCTATGAGTCACAAGGGTTGGTATACGCTTTATGGGACGACAGCCCAGTGCCAGTATTGTGGTGCTGCTTCTGTATGGTCTCCTGAGGTAGGCACAGAGCATGACCCTGATGAGTCCCATCGAGGGTATTGGGAGTGGTGGCGTGAGTTCCAACGGGACCATGCTCACCCAGAAGGCACCGACCTTGATGGTCCTTGGTTCAAGTGATTGGGCGGTGCTGTTTAGATTACATAGGTCTGTAGCTCAATTTGGTAGAGCACTGAATTCCAAATTCAGCGGTTGAGAGTTCGAGTCTCTCCGGACCTGCATTATATTTAGGGCGTATAGTAGGGTGGTTCTCCACGTTCGGCTGATATCCGGAAGATCCAAGTTCGATTCTTGGTGCGCCCACAACTATCATGGGACAATAGCTCAGTCGGTTAGAGCACACTCCTTATAAGGGTGCGGTCGGTGGTTCAATTCCACCTTGTCCTACAGACATGTTTCGTGTCGATTCGGGCTTGTAGCTCAGTTGGGAGAGCACCTGTTTTGCAATCAGGAGGTCGTCGGTTCGATTCCGACTTGGTCCACTAAGTCTTGTGTTAAGGACTCCGCTGGTGTAGCTCAGTTGGTAGAGCACACCCTTGGTAAGGGTGAGGTCGCGGGTTCAACTCCCGCCGCTAGCTCAAGACTTGCTGACGTGGCTCAATTGGTAGAGCAGGGTCCTTGTAAGACTCAGGTTGGGAGTTCGAGCCTCCCCGTCAGCTCTAGGTTCTCACATAATATTGCGGGTGAAGTCTACCTGGTAGGACACCAGTCTTCCAAACTGGCGCGTGAGCATTGCGGGTTCGAGTCCCGTCACCCGCTCTAGCTTTTCTCTCCCTCTTGGTGGGTGCCATGGATCCCACAACCAATCCAGTCACACTCAGACACGGCAGCCGGCGAAGGTCGGTCGAAGCACTGTAAGGGTTAGGGCGGTGAAAGCTACATGCAGATGATCCGGATGGCGACGGGCCGAGAGTGCCACTCTCGTGGTCGGGGTTCGATTCCCCGCGTCTGCTCCAGAACCTATAGAGCCATGAGCCTTTTACGATTTCTCACGGTTCGCTCAATGGCTAGTTGGACTCGACGGAAGATGGCCGTCGTATGCGTGAACTCCTTGAGAATTACGTCTTCTGCTCCGGCCCTCACAAGTTCTTGAGCCAATTTCAAATTGGCATTGTGGGTCGCAATAACGATGGGGATGTGCGGGTAGGCCGTGTAGATTTTCAGGAATGTGTCGAGCCCTGCTGAGTCAGGGAGCTGCAAGTCCAAGATGATGCAGTCCATATTGAGCCGCTCCAAGTATCCATGAGCGTCTTTGAGAGTGGCCGCTTCCCGGAAGCGAGCTTCGTCTTGAAAATGCTCCTGGAGCGCGAATATGAGTAGTTCGCGATCCGAGAAGCTGTCCTCTACAACTAGGATGTTCATAGGGCCCCCTTTACCTCCAGTACGGATAGTCCTCCTTTAGGTCCTTGGATAACACCATCTTCGATGGGCCATCCTTTTTGTCTGGTGAGTCGGGGCAAGTCACGGTTTCGCACAATTGCGTCGGCAAGGTCTTCAGCCACACCTCGGCCTATTCCGGTTTTATTCCGGATGAGTTTGCCGAGGCGCTCGACTTTGGAGCGCTTCTTCTCTTTGTACTTGGCCATGAATCGACGGACGACCCGTTCGGCTAGGTTTAGATTGGTCATCAGTTTTTAGATCTCATCGAAACTTTCTGACGGTGTACCCAAGAGGCAAGGGACCCGATTGCAAATCGGTCAACGCTGGTTCGAATCCAGTCACCGTCTCTACAAGCCTCCGTGGTCCAATGGATAGGACACTGAGTTTCTACCTCAGGTGGTGCGGGTTCGAATCCTGCCGGAGGCGCCAATATCACTTCGGAGCCCTTACGATAACGTTGTCTGCGACAGTCGGAGTTGCTGGATACAAGCTGTCAAATTTGTAGCCCTTCGTGCTCCAGTAGACATGGGTTCCATCAACTTCAATATGGTTGGCGTCGAACTGGTTATCGGCGATCACAGTGCCAGAGCCTCCGCTGAGAGGGAAGCGTACGATCTGCCGTGGAGCGTTGAGTTTTGAGTTCCCAGCTCTGATGATGTAGGCGTGTGAATCGTCTGCAGTGAGGTCCACGAGATGGCCTACTACGCTCCCCACCTTGCTTGCCGCCACATTGGGGAATTGGGTGACGATGGAAGGTCCTTTGAGAGAGAGTGTCGTGAACCATACGGGGTAGCCATTAGGAGTCGTTACTAGATGGCTTGCCCGGACCTGGCTGTTGCTCTCGACAAGGCTTGCATAGGGCAAAGCAACGGTGGGATTCGACTTGCTGTGTGAGAAGATATCACTTGTTGCAGCAGTGGACATCCAACGAGCCCGGAAGATGTGGGTCGAGTTGACTGCAAGTCCAGGCCATGAGCCCCAAGCACTATCGTTGACTTCGTAGTTGTGGATGCTTGGTGCCCCGCCTCCAAGCGAGGCGAACCAAATGTCCGTTCGGGTCACTGTTGAGCAGAAGCAAGGGGCGTAGTTTGTCTGATCGGTCCAGTAGAGGTGTGAGCCATCGTGCGTCAGCTCCAAGGGGCCATGTCCAGAGATTATTGTAGTTGCAGAGCCGCCTCCAGTTGGAATGGCTCGGATATTTGCCCCTACGTTGCTCCAGATGACTCTTGTGCCGTCTGTGACAGCAGCTTGGGGTGAAGACTCCCCTGAGGCTAGTAGAGTGGTCTGACCGCCCGCTGAGGAGGCTTTCTCAATGTCTCCCGAGCTTTCGGTCCAGTAGACCTCTGACGCCCCTAGAGCAAGGCTTGTTACATCAGAAGCGTCGCTGACTTTAGTGATACCCTCGTTACAGACTCCGTTGGTGCAGGTACCTCCGTGGCAACTAATGCCGCACCCTCCGCAGTTCCAAGGATCTGAGGTGACGTTTCGTTCGCAGCCATCAGTCGCACCATTTGTACAGTCTGCGTGCTGGGCGTCACATACAATACCGCAAGTGCCTGCTGAGCAAGTGGCCGTCCCGCCATGGCTGTTGCATTTATTGCCGCAGCTACCACACGTATTTGGGTCGTTGAGGTTTGACTCACAGCCCGGAGCATTGGTGCAATCTTCAAAGCCAGTCTTGCAAGTTGTGCCGCATACTCCGTTTCCAGAACATGTGGGGTTGGCGTTCACATCCCCAGGGCAAGGTACGGTTGAAGCCCATTGGGCATTGGCGTTGCAGGTTTTGGTGCCTGATCCATCACACTTTTTTGAGCCTGGTGTGCAAACACCGGTGCAACTCCCGGCTTGGCACACGAAGGGGCAAGCAGATCCTGTTTGCCATTGACCGTTTCCATTGCAGGTCTGGACTGAGTTGCCCGAGCATTGGGTGTCTCCAGGAGAGCACATGCCCCAACAAGCCCCGGCTTGGCACACGAAGGGGCAAACCTCTGTGTTTTCCCAGGTCCCTTGACTGTTGCAGGTCCTAACGGTCTTGCCGCTACATTCCTTGGTATTAGGGGTGCAGCTTCCAACGCACTCTCCAGCTGAGCAGACGGATGAGCAGGTAGTTCCTTTGCTCCACTGGCCTTTGCTGTTGCAAACTTGTGGAACCTTACCGTCGCATTGCTTGGAGCCCGGTGTACAAATACCTATGCAAGAGCCTGCATCACACACGAAGGGACAAGTTTGGGTAGTACTCCAGGCAGTGCCCTCAGCATCGCAGGTTTCGATACTTAGTCCTTCGCAGTGAGCTTTTCCAGGAGAGCAAATTGGAGAGCCGCCTTGGCCTCCCATCCCTCCTGGATTGTCGCCCCCAGATCCTCCTAGGTCAGATCCTCCAGAGCTTCCTGCTTTGCTACCGCTTCCGGAATTTCCAGCATTCTCGGTTCCAGAGTTGCCTCCAGACCCTCCAATATTTTGACCTGCTGATCCAGCAGGGCCTCCAACATTTTTAAACTGAAAGTCCTCGCCGCCGCAGGCTCCTAGAGCCAGCGACAAGGCCAGGACCCAACAAAATCGAGTCTTCATAGTTTTCTCCTAACTGTTCTACGAAATTTACAGCTTCGGAATGAACTTGGTACTCGAATTTTTTCTCCACGTGGCTCAATGGATAGAGCGTGGCCCTGCGAAGGCTGAGATTGGTGGTTCGAGTCCACCCGTGGAGACCATGCGCTCGTAGCTCAATGGATAGAGCATCCGGTTTCGGCCCGGAGGGTTGGGGGTTCGAGTCCCTCGGAGCGTGCAGAGCTTATTGCAGGGTCGGTGTATGTAGGGCTCATGAATGATCCTTTTACAAGTGATGACCCGTTTATGGACCTCGGCCGTGTCGGCTACAACGCTTATGGCGACAAAGCTGACTGGAAGAATTATGAGGGTAAGCCCATGCCTACTTGGGATGAGCTGCCCCAGCACATTAGAGACAAGTGGCGATCTTCGGCACAGGTTATCAAGCAGACCTTGGATACCCATCCCTGGCCGACGTCTACTTGATCGTAGCTCTCAGAGTCTCCCCCTCGAACAAGCGCCAAACCTTGACACCTTTACGGACCGTCAAGTTGTCGAACAGTACTTCGGCGGTTTTGAACGCTTGTTCTTTGGAGGGGCTCTTGGCGAGGACCACACCATCGGAAGCTCGTCGGAGCTTGTACTTGAATGCTTTTTCGAATACTTCCTTGGTGTCGTCTTTATTCATGTCTCTGTTGGCTTGATAGGGGCGATGGACATTGGTGGTACCGATGCGACTGAACTTGGAAGTGTTACGGTATTGAACCAGAACTCCCCTGTTTGCCTAATCGTGGTTGCGAGCCCATCGAATCCGAGCGGCTTGCGAATGTATGCGTTGCAGAAATTCGCGTAGCAGCGGGTGATGTCATCCTGTGAATGTGAGTTCGTCAAGATGACGACTGGAACGACACGAAGTTTAGGGTCTTGTCGCATCGCCTTGAGAACCTCTACACCATTAACTTTGGGTAGATTCAGATCGAGCAGCACAAGGTGTGGCCGTCGAATCCTAAGTAGCTTCAAAGCTTCTTCCCCATCATGAGCGTGATTCAGCTTGTGAGGAAGCTGAGACTCGATCAACGCTTCTGCGATCAGCTCCGCATCCACCATGCTGTCTTCGACTAGTAGGATGTCTACCTCTTCTCCCGTCATGGGGTCTCCTTCTTAGGGTCCTGCTTTAGGCAGCGTAAAGAAGAAAGTTGTACCTTTTTCGGGTTTTGAGACAGGCCATATACGGCCCCCGTGTTTATCAACAATTTTCTTAACGATGGCGAGACCTATGCCAGTACCCGGATACTGGTCAATTGTGTACAGACGTTGAAATACTCCAAATATTCTGTCGGCATACTGCATGTCGAATCCAATACCGTTATCTGCGACAGCGACAATAATTTCGTTCTCGTTGTCAGGGTTGGGTTCGGCGCTTACAGTGATGACCGGTTTTTTTCCGGGCTTACGGTACTTGATACCGTTCGAGAATAGGTTTTGGAATATTTGTGCGATGTGACTGCGGTTAGCTTTGACAAGAGGTAGCTTACCTTTGATTCGGATCGTTGCTTCAGTGTCCCGTACTTGAAGAGCCAAGGATCGACGAGCTTCCTCAAGAGCGGCTCCGAGAGATATGTCCCCATTGAGGGGTCCCCGTCCAGCTCGTGATAGAGCAAGAAGGTCATCGATTTTCGCTTCTAGTCGTTTCGCACCGTTTACAATCTCGTCCAACCAGTGTGATCCTTGTTCACCAATCTTGTCGGAGAGTCGTCGTTTGACAAGTGCCGCGTAGCCAGCGATACCCATCAGAGGTTCTCTCAGATCGTGGCTGGCGATATACACGAACTCCTCCAAGGAGGCGTTAGCGGTTTCTAGGACATGCGTGTACTTTTGAAGAGCCTCTTGAGCTTCTTTTAGCTCCGTGATGTCTGTGTGTGTGCCCACCATCCGAACAGGTTCTCCTGCAGAATTTCGGATAGCGGTGCCACGAGAGAGCATCCATCGAACGGACCCGTCCTTGTGTAGGTAGCGGAGTTCAACTCGGTAAGGCTCATTACTTTTGAAGTGTGCATCAACCGCAGCTTGAGCTTTGGTGTGGTCGTCGGGGTGGAGGACTTTTAGCCAGCTTTCTACGACGTTTTCGAGTTCATGGTCTTCGTACCCGAGACAAGCCTTCCAGCGAGGGCTCAAGTAATCTTCACCCGTTGCGATGGTCCAATCCCATGTGCCGTCGGTAGCATGCTCGTCGATGAAGTTTCGAAGCCTTTCGGCCTCTTTAATCGCTGTGACGTCAGTGTGTGCTCCGAGCATGCGAACGGGTTCACCCTTGTCGTTTCGGATAACAAGTCCGCGGCATCTGACCCAAACAGTGGATCCGTTTTTGTGACGATACCTAACGATTTGATCGTAAGGGAAGCCCTCAGGGTCTGCGGTGTGTCTGGCGTAATTGTCGAGGGCCAACTTCTGGTCTTCAGGGAAGATGTTGGCTTGCCACCATTCACTGTTGTTGGGGACCTCATGGTCTTCGTACCCGAACAGCGCCTTGAATGAAGGGGAGTACCACTCATCCTCGAAGTTTTCGCAGTTGAGATACCAAATCCCATCGAGGGATCCTGCCTGGAAAAACTCAAAGATCTCAGTACTTTTCTTCATGCGGTCGTAGAGTTCGTTCTTTAGATAGTGCTCAGTCATTTTCCGGGCTTTTCTACGGGTGTTGAGGGCTTATGCATCTTCTCGTAATAGCCTATGGTGGCTGCTGCGATGGTTCCGATGAGACCTAGAATAGCAAGAAGGACCTTTGTACGACTCGTGATATTTGCAGTAGTGACTTGGGCTGCTGCGGCATTACGCTGTTGAGTGTCCTCGACTTCGTCCACTTCTTTTTTGATGTCCCGTATGTCCACTTCGGTCTCTGCGACTCGATGCTCTATGAGGTCCATTTGGGAGCGCATAGAAGGTCGTCCAGAGTGGCCTCGTAGAAGCTCCTTGTCGAGTTGATCCACGATGTCGGTGATGTGCTCTTGCTTCGCCGCTTGTTTTGCAAGTTGGGCTGAGAGTTGAGCCATCTCTTCGAACATTTTTCGACTGATCGCAGAGATAGCCTCAGTAGCCTTACTGTTCGCGGCTTGCATATTTGGGACGCTTTTTGACTTCCGGGCCCTTACCATGGCTGCTTGAGCTTGTTCTAGTTGGCGAACGGCTCCAGCTTGGTCGGGTGTGCAGCGAATCGTTGTCTGGTGCTTTTTGATGGCGAACAAGATTCGACGGAACATCTCTTCAGCGTTGTCGAAGTCTTTGAGCATGTAGTCGGCAGCGCCGGCTTGAATCATGTCGATGGCCAATGACCGGTCCTTGTTGTGCGTCATCACAATGATGGGGATGTGAGGGTACCGGCTGTAGAGTCGTAGGAAGGTGCCCTTTCCGGAGGAATCTGGTAGTTGCAAATCCAGAAGCACACAATCAGTGTCGCCTTGTTGAAGGACTCTCAAGGCATTGGCAAAATTGGATGCTTCGGTAAAGCGTATTTCGTTCGCGAACTTCTCTTCCAGTAGATAACGCAGCAGCTCCCGATCTGTCGCACTGTCTTCGACTAGCAAAATTTTCATGGGGTGTTGCATAAGGTGCCTTTCACTCTACTCTTGAGGTTGGTGAAAAGTGCTTTTGCCATCTAAAACGCGGTGTTCCAGGGTGGGACGGGTCTCTCATAAGGACCTCGGTAAGGGTTCGTTTCCCTTCACCGCGACTGAGGCTTCACTTCGCATCTTTTAGGTGTCCTGATTTGAGGCACACTTGGTTGGTGTATACTACTTGAGAGGTCAGCCTTATTGGGGTGTCGTCTAACGGCAAGACCGCAGATTTTGGTTCTGCAGATGGGGGTTCAATTCCCTCCACCCCATCAACTGCTTTTAGCAGTATTCCTAGGAGCTTAGCTCAGTTGGTAGAGCGTCTGTCTTACAAACAGAGGGTCGTCGGTTCGACTCCGGCAGTTCCTACAATCAGCGGGTCTCTTTTCTACGGAGACGCCTCTGTGAGTTGTTTGGCTCTGGTGTTCGTCAGCGCTAAACTAAGTAGTGTCCTATTTTAGGACACTACCCACCTGTAACCCTGGATGAGGCTCACCATGGTGGTGTGCCGAGACCAAATAATACCTCCTGTGTGAGGCGTTTTTACGCCGAGGTGAAGGACCCCATGAGACCAAGAAGGTAGGACACCATGTTCCGCACTCTGATCGTAGACAAAGAAGCGTATAGACCCCATGAGACCGTTGACTGGAAAGAAGCTGTGACCCGAATGTTCGCCGGGAAACTAGAGGTTCTGGTTCAATACGATGAGGTTCTCACCGTTATCGGTCGTAACCATTTGACTACATTTCCAGATTTGGAAGTTGCTTTGCGTCAGGTCATTGGCACAGACGCAGAAAGCATCACTATCAGGGTGCCGGCAGTTGCTGTTCTACGGCGGCGAGTCCGCAAGGTTAAAACGGGCGTCAAGTTCTCCAAGATCAACGTGGCGACCCGAGACAAGTTTTCTTGCCAATACTGCGGCCAGAAACTAGCTCTGTCGAAGTTGAACTACGACCATGTAGTTCCACGGGTTCAGGGCGGTAAAACGACTTGGACCAACATCGTAATGAGTTGCTACCCTTGCAATACTCAAAAGGCTGGTAGGACGCCGGAGCAGGCAGGGATGGATCTTTTGTCTGTGCCTGTAAGGCCTAAGACGCTCCCAATGAGAGGGCCTGCCATTGCTTTGGACACTGCTCCTGAGGAATGGACCCCCTTCATAGCGGCCTAGCATAAGGCTTCCGGCCTTGGACATGTCAGGATCCTATCGAGTGTCGTGAGTCAGATTCTTTGGCTCACGATTCTGGAAGGTACCGTCAGTGGCGGCAAACTGGCTTTGAAAGCCGGGGGCACCTGCAAGGGTGCGGGGTTCGACTCCTCTACCTTCCGCCAAAATACAAGCCTCGGTGACTTTCCTTGGAAATGTGGCGTCAAGCGTCTTACTTTGAGAAGATGCTGACTTTTACTGAGCTAACGTCGTGGACGAACGACGATATCGTCACGCACACTAAGGCACTGAAGCCCAAGGACCTCTCTTTTCGATTTGGGTTCGATGAGGATGCGAAGATGTGGTTCACCCGTTTCGAAAAATTCGATGAGGGTGAACAAAAACGGGTGACGGTCTGGGAAGGCTATGGACCGGATTGTCGTTTGACCTTGTTTGATGCTTTTGGTTGGGTATGGGCTCGGCACCAACCGCCTCCGCCTGAAGGTTCTCCTTGGAAGCGTCGATCTGGAGACTTGCGAGAAGTCGCAAAGACGGGGCGTATGTCTCCTCACGGTCATCGAGTTCCAGATCCTGAGGATTTGGACCCTTCTGAGATTGAATCGGTGTATAGATCCTCTACCGATTCGAAAAATAGGAGATGATGCTCAGATGCCCATTAAATTCGGAGATAACGCCCGCCAACACCTTCTTGTAGGTGTGAATAAGCTGGCTGATACAGTCGCAGTGACTCTAGGACCTAAGGGTCGTAATGTGTGCTTGGATAAGGCTTTCGGAAGCCCGTTGGTGACGAAGGATGGTGTGTCCGTCGCCAAAGAGATTGAGCTGTCTAACAAGTGGGAGGAGCTTGGAGTCAAACTCGTTCGTGAGGCTGCTAGTAAAACGAGCGACGATGCAGGAGATGGGACTACGACAGCCACTGTGTTGACCCGTCACATGTTCCGTGAGGGTATGAAGCTCGTTGCTGCGGGGATCGCCCCTATCGATTTGAAACGGGGTATGGATAAGGCTGCTGAAGCCCTCGAAGAAGAGATTATTGGCTTCTCTTTCCCTATTCGACAACAAGCGGACATCGAGAATGTAGCCACGATTTCAGCCAATGGCGACCGAGAGCTAGGTAAGATTGTCGCCGATGCCGTTGCTCGGGTGGGTAAGGATGGTGTGGTCAATATTGAAGAGGGTCGGGGCACTGAGACTGAGACCGTCTCAGTGGACGGTATGCAATTTGATCGTGGCTGGGCGAACTCTGTGTTCATGGCTGACTCTGAGCAACAAGAGACTGTTTTCGATTCACCCCTCATCATGGTCACCGACTTCACGATACGCTCGGTGAAACCCCTTATCCCCCTTCTGGAGGCTGTCCGAGAAGAGGCTCGTCCTTTCGTAATTATTGCACCGGACTTTCAAGGAGACGCCATCCCCTTGTTCGCTCAGAATCTTAATGTCATCCGGAGCTGCCTCATTAAAGCACCGGGATTCGGTCAGCAGCAGAAAAGTATTCTCCAGGACATCGCTACCTTGGTCGGAGCCGAGTTCATTACAAGCGACAAGGGCATGAACTTCGATAACTGCTTCGAAGAGGTTCCTGGAGGACCTCTATCCTTCTTGGGCGCTGCCGGCCGGATGAAGATTACGGGTAAAGAGACTTACATTATGGATGGCGAGAGTGAGGAGGATGCTGTTGAGGAACGCATTGAGCAGATTCGTACTGAAATCCTTCGCTCAGGGTCTGAGTACGACAAGGATAAATTGCGGGAACGGCTTGGTAAGCTCCTTGGAGGGGTTTGCGTTATTAAGGTCGGAGCTGTCTCTGAGGTCGCTATGAAGGAGACTAAGGCACGAATGGAGGACGCCCTTTACGCAACCCGAGCTTCAATTGATGATGGCGTGGTGCCAGGTGCGGGGACTACGCTTATTCGTGCTGCTCAAAAGGTGCTTGCTGGTGACAGACACAAGTTGCCTAAGGGTGATCAGCAGCATGGGTTCCGTCTCGTGCTGGAGGCTTGTACAGCGCCTCTCAAGCAAATCGTCGACAATGCAGGAGAGATCGGCGAGGTGTGGGTGCATAAAGTGCAGAACACTGAGGACCCTTTTGAGGGTTGTGACGCTCGTACAATGGAGATCAAGCACTTGCTTAAGGAAGGCATCATTGACCCCACTAAGGTCGTGCGGAGTGCCATTGCTAACGCGGTGAGTGTTTCGTCCACGATGCTGACAACCGAGGCTCTCATCAGAAAATCGACTCCACCGAAGCCTGGAGGGGGTGTGCCTCCGGCGCACTGAGAAAAAAGGCCGGCTCTAGCTATGAGACTGGCCTTCTTCTATTTGTGCCCCGTCTTGTGAGTGGATAATCGACTCTTCGAGATCCGGGGCCGACGCCCTAGCTCCCTTCGGCAAGACGACCTTGGCCTTCTTGCTCGAATGATGATCGCGGTCATTCGAGGTCGGGGCAAGGTTGGCATCACTCGACAGTCTGGCATCGGGGTTGTGGTTTTCCACGATACGGAGAATCGGATGTTTTCGATTCTCCGGGAAGATTGGGAGAAGATTCTGCCCTTCATCCAAGACGGTACTTTTAACCCTTCCGTCACACCGGCGGGTCCACTTGCAGGTTACGCCTTTCCCGAGGTTGAGTATGGAGAGTCAGTTTTGGACCGGGCCGACCGATTCCTCTACGATAGAATCGTGAATACTCTGCGGCCTTTGTTCCCTGAGTCCTTCCCAACTACAAATATCTAATAGGTACGCATATGTCGATTGATCCTAAAGGGGTTGCCCCTGGCCTTCCCTCACAAGCTCAGAAAAAAGATTCGGACTTGGTCCATATGAAGTGTCGGAGTTCGTATGTGTGCGACAGTATGACCGCCACAATCATTCGAACTCAGGGTCAAGCAGGGCCACGCATGTATCGATGCTCCAAGTGTCAGCACACTTGGGGTATCAACTTGGGTGGTCACTTCCAATTTTAGGAGTCGAGATGTCGAAGATTCAACTTGCCGACTTGAAAGCGTTCGAGGCTCGACTTGAAGAAGAGGTTCCTGGATTCCAGGTTCGTTTCAAAGATGAGAGTAAATTCATGAAACTACTTGGGTTTCTCACGTTCATGTTTAATCCCAAGTTCATGACATCCTACACGACAACGGTTGAGCGTACAGTATACTTCGCTTCCAGGGAGAAATACGAACAGAACCCTGAGAGCAGCTTTCGGACTTTGGCTCATGAGTACGTCCATATCGCTGACAATGTGGATCATGGTTTGTGGTTTAGCGTGTCTTACTTGCTCCCGCAGATATTGCTTCTCCTACCCTTCGCTGCCTTCGGCGTGTTTGCGTGGCCCCATACTTGGATTCTGTTGATTCCCCTCGTTGGTTATGGGCTGGCAAACTTCTTGGCTCGAAGGAGCCTTGTCGGTGCTTGGTCGACGTTGGTTGTAGCTCTTGTCGGTGCTCCTGCTGCAGCTATTGCTCTTGTGGCGTGGTGGAAAGTTCTTCTTATTTTCGGGGGTCTTCTTTTCACATTTCCGTGGCCAGCTCCATGGCGAACGAAGTGGGAGCTACGAGGCTACTCGATGAGTCTCGCTATCACGTTGTGGCGCCAAGGCTGGATTCCGTCTATCTATCGTGAGAATTGCATCACTCAGTTTACCGGCCCCAACTATTTCTTTATGAGTTGGCGACGAGCTTCTATCGAGAGATCCCTTGATGCTGCTACTCGCAGTGCCAGTGACGGCACTCTTCGACAAGACCGTTCTTTTAACGTTGTCTACCAGTTCCTTTCCCAGCGAAATCTTCTGCACGTCTAGCATGTCGACCGATTCTGAAGTTCGCCGGTCGATGCTTCGATGCCTCCGGTGTAAGGGTACTGACTTGGTGCAGAGCGGAAAAGAACCTTATAGGTTTGTCTGTGGTGGTTGCGAACAGCATTACTTCATTGTGGTGCAGCTCCAGCCAACCGACCCGCCGAAAAAGGTTCCGACTTTGGTAGGGGACGGTAATGATGTTGAGCAAGATCCAGGAGCAACCTGAAGCCACTCGCTTTTTGAGGCGAGTCGTTGATGGGTCGCTGACCAACCCTTTGCTGCTTGTTGGACGAGAGGGGGTTGGTCGTAGGTTCTCCGTCTTGTCTGCTGCGAAGCAGACATTCAGCGGAGGGGACGAAGAAAGCTTTCACTGTCTTCAGGTAGACAAGGAGGCTCATCCTGACATGGTCTGCATCACTCCGCGAACTTCTGGACGTGAGATTGGGATTGACGCTATTCGAGCCGTTGTTGAACAGGCTTATTCGTTTCCGGCGATGGTTTCCTCTCGCTTCGTTCTTATCGATGGGGCAGATTGGTTGTCTCCTGCAGCAGCAAATGCTCTTCTCAAAACGTTGGAAGAGCCTCCGTCGACCACACGGTTTTTCTTGTTGGCTGAGTCCGTTAATGACGTCCTGCCGACAATCCGTTCTCGTTGCGGCTTGGTTCGCTACGGCCCTCTCAGTGAAACATTTATTACCGAACAACTTAACCAACATACATCGGACCGGACTAAAGCACTTGTGTACGCTCGTCTTGCAGAGGGTTCTGTTGGACGGGCCATCCAGTACCTTGGTTCAGGCCGTCTGGCTTTGCGTGACCAAGTGCTCGGCCTCCTCCTGAAGGCTCTTGCAGGAGACTTGTCTTCTCTTTTTTCAGCCATTGATGAAGTTAGCTCCCTCAAACTCGGTCTTCGGTTTTTGGAGCATCTACTCCGCGACCTCGCTATGATCCCTTACGACTCTACCTGCCTAACTAATCTGGATATTGCCGATAAGCTTCAAAGTCTACGGCTCAAGATCAGTGAAGGGCAGCTAGATAGGTTGGTGCAAGGGTTGGGCGAGATTCAACAGCATGAGCGAGCCCCCATTAATCTGGGCTTCCACGTCAAAGCTTATCTGGCAAACATCGCGGAGTAGGTAGCGTGGGATCAAAAAAACGTGCAGGCCCCTTTGTTGTTGCCTATGGTGGTGAGAGCTACTTGCTTGATCGCACAATCGAGATAGGTCGTTCTTGGAAGGACCGAGAAGTTGTGTTGCTTGACGGCGACAAGATGTCCGACCATGAATTCGTAGGGTTCTGCGAGATGCGTTCTTTCGACGGATCCGACCGTGTCGTCGTTCTCGATAATGCTAATAAGCTCAAGGGTGATAAAGCCCTCAGGGCCTATATTGAGGCTAAAAATCCCCAAGACGACTCAGTAATTGTTGTGGCTGTCATACGGTCTGATAAGCTCCCTGATGTATGGAAAGCGGCCGGTTCCAAGGGAAGTCTCCGACCGTGTCCGGCTATCAAACCTTGGGAAAGCGCTAAGCTCAAAAAGCTTATTGTGTCCGAAGCCCAGCGTCTTAAGATGACTCTTGGTTCAGGTGCTGTAGAGGCGTTTGTTTACTTCCTTGGCTCCAATCTCCGCCTTATTGCGAATGAGCTTCGTAAGCTTGTTTACATCGTGGGGGAGGGTGGCGTTATTGAACGTAAGCATGTAGCTTTGGTAGTTGCCCCATCCATGCCTGCTAAGCCTTATGAGGTTGCGGAGGCAGCGGTGGGTAGGAATGCCAAGAAAGCCATGAACCTTATGTCTCTGCTCTATAGCGCTAATGGCGAGGGTGTCAGTGTACCCATCACTGCTTCTCTCTTGAAGCTTGTAGAGCAACTCATCGTAACTCGTCAGATGTTGGATAAAGGTGATGACGTCAGTATCATCGCCACTCGATTCAACATGCATCGTTTTCGAGCCGAGAGGTACCTTGTACCTCTTGCTCAGAAGCACAGGATTGGCGGGCTGCGGGAACAAATGAAACGACTATGTAGACTAGATGCCCAAGTAAAAGGGTCGGCTCAATCCAAACGAACCCTGGTTGAGCTGGCCGTACTTTCAATCGCTTCGGCGTGAGAGGAATTCCCTGATGGAGATCGTCCGCACAACACATCCCACCCAAATCCGTCTACGAGAGTCTTTCTTGGAGCCCTATCGGAAGAAGGGTGACCCCTTTGAATCACTCCTAGCTCGCTCTACCTATTTGACTAAATATAGTCGTGGTAATGCTGAGACTTGGACGGACACGATTTGTCGGGTTGTTGAAGGAAACTGTGGTCTTGCTGCCGGTGTGGCTGAGACCGAGGCCGAGTTGCTTTTTCACTTGTTCTGGACGGGTCAAGCCCTCCCTCCAGGCCGTGGTCTCTGGACCGGAGGTGTGCCGGGTATTCCTGCGGATGCTCGATACAACTGCTGGTATACCACTCTCCGCAATGCTGACGATTGGTGCTGGACCGCTAACCAGCTTATGCTCGGCGGCGGCGTAGGAGTCGGCCTCCATGGCATTAGTACGCTTCCCCGAGTGTCCGATGTAGAGTCTCGATTCGCTATTTGGTGTGATCGTACTCATGAGAACTATAGTGACGTGGAGCCCGAGGGACCCGAGTTCCTTAATGGCACTACTCCTCAATATCGTGTGGAGGATTCCCGTGAGGGTTGGGTAGAGGCCATTCGGCGTACGATGCGTGCTGCTTTTGAGGGTCGGAGTCTCATTATTGATGTGAGTGATGTTCGCCCACGAGGACGGGCTATCAAGACCTTTGGTGGCGTTGCTTGTGGGCCGGGCCCCTTGTCTCATCTACTTCGTTCAGCATGGCGGATCATTCGTGGCGCTAAGGGTCGGCAGCTAAACTCTGTTGAAGCTCTCGATATTACGAATCATATCGGATTGTGCATTAAGGCTGGTAATGTCCGTCGTTCAGCCCTCATTGTTTTGGGGGAGCCTGGTGATCAAGACTTCCGTGATGCCAAGAAGGATTGGGAGGCTGTTAAGAGCCATCGACATACGTCCAATAATTCGCTCGTTTTTCGCTCCGAAGCAGAACTTCAGAATTTCAATTGGTCCGGTCTAGTTGAGGACAACATCAACTTTGGCGAGCCTGGGATCTTGAATCTTCCGCTTGTGTGGCAAACCGATCCAGGAGCCCGGGGCGTGAACCCTTGTGGTGAGCAGGCCCTTCATGATCGCGAAGCTTGCAACTTGGCAGAGGTGTTTCCTGCGAAGTTTGAGGCTCATATGAGTCCTGAGGTAGTGTTCCGTCTAACGACTCGTTACTGCCTTCGCAATCGTCTCACTGAGTTGAGTGACCCTCAAAGTCAGGCCGTTGGTGCAGCTAACATGCGAGTTGGCGTTGGTTTGGGTGGCATTTGCGACTTTAGCTGGCAGCCAGATGACCTTGCGGCATGGTTCGGTTATTGTCGGCAAGAAGCCAATAACTACGCTGATGATCTTGGTGTTAGTCGTCCTATCACCACAACGACAGTAAAGCCCTCTGGTACGATCAGCTTGCTCAATAACAGCTCGCCCGGTATTCATGCTCCTCACGCCCCCTACTACATTCGTCGTACGCGGATTGCCAAAAATGATCCCATGGCTGAAGCCATGATGGCAGCGGGCGTCCCCTATGAGGATTGTATCTACGACAAGACGGGTCACACCTGGGTATTCAGTTTTCCAGAGGCCGCAAAGTCTACGGTTACGAAGCACAAGGAAACCGTTCGTCAGCAGTTTGAGCGTCAAGCGACTATCCAGGAATGGTGGGCAGATAATGCTGTTTCAGCCACCCTCAACTTCAATCCGGAGACGGAGAAGGAAGAGCTGGCAGCTTGCCTCGAAGAGTTCGTGCCTCGTCTAAAGTCCACTAGCTGCTTGGCGTCTGCTCATGGCTATGATCAGGCTCCTTATGAGACCATCGATGAGCACACCTACAATAAGTTGGCTCGCAGTATCAATCATGACAGCAAGCTTGTGAACGGCGGCGACATCGAGATTGAAGAATGTGCGGGGGGTGCGTGCCCCATCCGATGAACTTTGGTCATCTCATCGAGGGGACTATAGAACAGGACCCCATGTCGGATGAGTACCAGATCCGAACCGTTGATGCTCAGGGCAACTCAAAAACGGTTCGGATCAATGATATCCTTGCCCAGTTTGTGGGGAAGGACGTTCGGCTCACCCTGGCTTCTTTTGAAGCTCTCAGCGAATTGGCCAAACTCGTTGAGTCTCAAGGTGCGGGTCAGGTCTCGGGAGTTCAACCTGAAGAACTCCCTGTCCCGTTCAATATTCAGCGTAGACCAAAATAACTTCCGTCTGTGGCCTATGCTTCGGTGTATAGGTTAGGGATGGATGATACGCTGCGTGAGGCCAATAGGGCCCGAGTGAAGGATTTGGAATCTAAGGTCACTCGGGCCCGTCATAATTACTACAATGGAACACCCAGCATTCCGGATGAGACCTATGACCGCTGGGTAGATACGTTGGCAGAGCTAAAAGCTGATAGTCCAGCTGTCACCGCTATTGGCTCTCCAGCAGTTAGTGCGTGGCCTAAGGTCGAACATTCGATTCCTATGGGGTCTCTTGATAAAGTGCAGACTCTTGATGAGATGACGGCGTGGATTCAGAGTACAGGTCGTAACAAGTCTCAGCTCAAGAAGGGTTATGAAGAACTCCTAGTCACTGAGAAACTTGACGGGATTAGCGTTAGTCTCAAGTATGTCGACGGTAAGTTTGTTCAGGGGCTTACACGGGGGGATGGTCATATTGGTGAAGACATCACCCCCAATGTGGCTCGAATGAAAGGTGTGGTAAAAGAGCTGCCGCAACCTATCAGCGCTGTGTTTCGTGGAGAGATCATACTGCTCAAAGAAGACCATAAGCAGCATTTCCCTGATACTGCGAATCCTCGCAACACTGCGAGCGGCACTTCTAAGCGTCTTGACGGTACAGGTAGTGAGCACCTTACAGTGATTGTCCATCAAGTGCCTGAAGCTGAAGGGCAAGACTTTAAGACGGAGGTCGAGGGCTTTCAGTTCATCGATTCGATGGGGTTTCAGACACCTAAGTGGTACATGTCGGCGATGGCTGTAGGTATCCGAACGCCTCACGACTTCTGGGTTGATTACCAGCAAACCCTTCGTGAAAAGCTACCCTATGAGATTGATGGTCTGGTGGTGCGATTGAATGACCTTGAGCATCAATGGTCTTTGGGAGATAGGCATGGGCGTCCTGTGGGAGCTGTGGCTTTCAAGTTTGCTGCCATTACTCGACGGACTGTGGCGACAGAACGAATTGACCAAGTAGGAGGGACGGGGCATATCACGCCTGTGGCGGTCTTTAAGCCCGTTACCATCCTCGGAGCTTCCATTAGTCGAGCAAGTCTCTACAATCAGGCTTACATCGAGCAGATTGGTTGGGGTGTTGGTGCTCCCATTCTTGTCAGTCGAGCCAATGACGTGATCCCTCGGGTTGTGTCCGTTGTTGGAGCAGCTCCTAAAGGTGTGTCGAAACCGCCCACACATTGCCCAGAATGTGGGTCTGAGACGAAAAGGGATGGGGAGTACATTATCTGCCCTAATGTCGGAGAGTGCCCGGCTCAGACCGAAGGTCGAATTAAGACATGGGTGCAGAAGCAGGGCATTATGGAGTGGGGCCCTGGCCTTATCCAGAAGGTTGTCTCAGAAGGGCTCGTTAGGTCGGTTCCAGACCTCTATCGCCTAACGCCTTCACAGTTGGAGGGTTTGGACCGTATGGGCGCATCCTCTGCCAAGAATGCCTTGTCGGAATTGTGGAAGGTCAATCCGATGCCGTTGGAGATGCTCATGGGGTCTTTGGGTATCCCTTTGTGTGGTCGGTCCACGATGCAGACAGTGGTTGAGGCCGGATTTGATACTCTGGGTAAGATTCGAGAAGCCAAGGTTAGGGACCTTCAGAACATCCCTGGGATGGGCCCGAAACGGGCAAGAGCACTTCGTGTGTGGCTCGACAATTATGATGCCCTCCTTGATGAAATTTTGGAGGTCGGAGTTCAAATCAAAGAGAAGGTTGAGGGTCCGCTTACCGGTAAAAGTGTGTGTTTTACAGGGAAGACCAGCCTCAAACGGGCCGCTTTGGAGAATCTTGCTAAGGATGCCGGTGGTACCGTAAAGAAGTCCGTGGGTAAAGGTCTGACATACCTTGTGTTGGCCGATCCTGCTTCGACCTCAACGAAGGCTCGGACGGCCCGGAAGAACAATACGCAGTGTATCTCGGAAGAGACCTTCCTAAGTATGGTTGGTTACGTCAAGGAAACTAGCTTAGGCTACAAGGCAAAACGATGGCTGATACAATTTCTGGTCGGGTTCGACGGGTTCTGTTTAACCGTGATAGCTTTTACATTCTGGCAATGGAGGTGCACGATTCCAACCCTCCTGTGGCTCAGCGAGTTGAGACGGCTAAAGGCAATATCTTTGGACTCCTTCAGATAAAGGTTGATACGCCGATTACGTTGACAGGTCGATGGGTCCGTGACCCTAAGCGGGGACGTCAGTTCAGTGTTATGTCTTGGAAGCCCTGGGCTAAGACAAAGAAAGATGTCTACGGTTTTCTCTACACGAGTGTGAAGGGATTTCTGCCTGAGGGCTTGGCACATGCATTGGTCTCGGAGCATGGGTTGAAGACCTTTGAGAAGCTCACAAAGGAGCCTGCTGCGATTCAAGAGTTCTTGATGGCTGACAGCCTCAAATTGGCCGCAGACGATGTTCAAGAGGCCCTCAGAGGCTGGGAATCCACTCTGGCGACACGAGACCTGTCTGAGTTGCTACAGTCCGGAGGTTTGGGCCCTAGGGAGGTTCAAGCAGCTGTGCTGAAGTTTGGGTTCGAGGCGGCTTCCGCAATCAAAGAGAACCCGTATCGTTTGATGGAGATGCCCATCTTCTCTTTCCCCAAAGTGGATCGTCTTGCTCAGAGTCTAGGTGTTTCGTTCAGTGACCCTCGACGCATTGAGGGTGCCATTATGTGGGCTGTTCGTAACGCGTCTACACAAGGGCACCTTTACCTTCGACGGGGTCAAGTCATACCTCAAGTTAAAAGACTACTGGAGAAGAATCAGCTTGTTGGTATCGTTCAGGATGATCCGCGACCAGTGTTTTTGGCGTCGCTTCGTAATCTGATCAAACGTAAAGCTCTTGTTCTTGACCCTGACACAGAAGCAGGCCTTTACGCCCCAGAGTTGTATGAATACGAACGTAAATCTGCTGGTATTCTATCGGAGTTGCTGTCCCCGGCTAAGCTAGGTTTCGATCTTGAGCCTTTCCTTACGCAATACGAGCAAAGGAATGGGATCACCCTTTCGGAGGCTCAGCGAGCAGCCGCTACTATGTTGGGAGAGAATCGCGTTCTTGTGCTTACAGGTCTACCTGGGACGGGTAAGACCACTGCTATCCGGGTTCTTATTCGTGCCTTTGAAGAAGCCCGCATAAATTTTGGGCTCATGGCTCCGACAGGTATTGCCGCAAAGAGGCTTTCAGCTGTGACGGGGCATGATGCTTTGACCATTCACCGAACCTTGAAGTTCGATGGGTCGAATTGGGGGCATCACGAGGACAATCGTTTGCTTTTTGATGCGGTGATTGTCGATGAAATGAGTATGGTCGATCAAGAGCTGTTGTACAGGCTTTTGGCGGCACTACGTCCTGAGACCCGCGTGGTTTTCGTGGGAGATGATGCTCAACTTCCCTCGGTGGGTCCTGGTAACGTCCTTCGTGAATTGGCAGAATGTTCGGCTACCCCCAATGTGCGGTTGACCCATATTTTTCGTCAATCGGCAAAGGGTGAGATCGTCAACAACGCTCACAAGATTAATCGCGGTGAGATGCTCACCTTTCCTGAGTCTAAAGACCAGATTGAGTTCAAGTACGTGCCGCTGAGTGACGAGGCCTCCATTGTTCGCCTCATTGTTCGGATGGCTTCAAAACTCAAGGCGAGGGATGAGAACTTTCAGGTCTTGTCTCCGAAGTACAAAACGACTGCTGGGGTAGACAACCTTAATGAGATGCTTCGAGACCATCTCAATCCTGAGGGTCCCCGGGAATGGGTTCGTGGCAAAAAACGTTTTCGTCTGGGTGACCGTCTTATGGTTACGAAGAATGACTATGAACGGAATGTCTACAACGGCGATGTGGGCAAACTCGTGGGTATTCGTCGTGATGCCGTAGTGGTGAAGATTCATGGGGTGGGCAATAGTGCCGATATGGAAGTGGAGTTTGATGAGGAAGCGGCTCTAATGAAGCTTCAACTGGCCTATGCCATCACGGTGCATAAGAGTCAGGGTAGCGAGTTCGACACCATTCTTATGCCCATAGTGTCGAGCCAGGGACGTATGCTTCAGCGTAACCTGCTCTATACCGCTATCACTAGGGCTCGTAAGCGTGTGTGGCTAATTGGAGAGGAATCCGCCATCCAGCGAGCCATCAACAACAATCAAGTAGTTCGGCGTAATACGGTCTTTGCCAAGGCTATCTCAGAGGCAGTTGCTTCTGGTGTAGCAATGCCCAATGGAGGAGAGCAGCATGAGTGAAACAAAGAGTCCTCCGGAGGGTCTGTCTCCGGAGCAGCAAGCGAAACTAGCAACGCTGGAGGCTGAACTAGGTTTTGAGAGCATTACGGTTTCTTTCTCGATTGAGGATCGGGATGTGAGTGGTCAGAAGCGAAGTGCTTTTGTCTCAACAACTGTACGTAAACAGGAAGGAACTTCCGGCTGGACGTCCAACGAGATTCATACAGTTAGTGCTTTGGTCAGTAAGCATGTCGTCGCTGCGACTTTTCGGGATGCAAAGGTTCGTCGTATTCTTGGCCCTACTCAAGCGGCCAGTGACTTGAAAGCGATCCTTAGGGGCTACGATGCCAAAATAGCGTCGTCGGCCAAGAAGCTTTGACTATTGTACGGAAGGGGGTGATCTGGTGAAGCCTGAACGTGTTAATGAGATTTACGAAAAGATGAAGGACCTTGTCATTGAGCTGGATCCCAATCCGGCCGCTCGGGGTCCCAAGTATCTCCAAAATTTGATCAGCAAGACTCGTGGGTTTTTGAATACCACGACGTTTTTTCTGCAAGAGGTCCTTCAGGAGCGGCACACTAAGGAGTTGTCTCTTGAGGCTGCAGAGGCTGACTTTGATGTCCAGTCAGACGAGCTTATTACGGGAGATACAAGGGTTACCAGTCTGCCCTCTGTTGTTGACCGTCAGGCAATGGTTCGAATGCTACTCCGTAAGGAGCAGCGAGAGATTTCGAAGTTGAAACGAGAGATCAAGAATCTAGGCCTTCTTGAACGGTCCGTTCGGTTCTGTCACAAGGAGTTGGACAGTACTATGAGTGCCATCCGTCTACAGCGTAGTATTATCGAGACTGAGTTGAAGACGGGGTCCTTTTACGGTGACGAGAATGGTGTCGCTCGTAGTTGGGGTAAGACGTCAAGTCAGGGTATACAGAAGATGGACGACATCGACCAAATGACTGATGAGGAGCTTACCAATTGGGCTGGAGAGTGGGATGCTCAGTTGGAGGCGGATTCTTCCGATTCGTCTAAGGAGTCTCCTGCCGCAACCCCTAAAGAGGAATCCAAGAAAGAACCTAGTGACGACGCTCTATCCCTTCTTGAAGACTTGGATCTTGAGGGTTCCGAGGATGCGGGGCTTGTTTCAGGTAATGACACTTCTAAAACAGTACCCTCAACTTCCACCAAAGAGGAACTGTCAGGTTCTTCTGTAGAAGTTGGTTCCGACGAAGATGTGTCCGAAGACCCCGATATCAGTAAGTTTCTTGACACTGATGAAGAATTTTCGGACATTTTTGACGACCTCTGAACTTTTCGGTGTATAGAGGTCTGCTAACTGTTGTGACCCTTCGACCCTTTACCTAACTTGTCGTCGGGGCTCAACCTACTAATAAGGAAACAATACGTAATGAGTGATCCATTCGATAACTTCGATGAAGAGAGTGACGTCGGTCTTGACGAAGCTAGTAAAAAGTACACTCAGGGTGACCGTCCTGAATGGTTTAAGGCGGACAAAAACAGCTCCTATCGTGTCAGCCTCATGTTCTTCCACCCGATTGACTTGGCAGTTCGACAAGCTGCCCGAAGAAAGGACAGCAGTCTTAGTCAAGAAGCTCTCGTCAGTGCGGGTAACCAAGCTCTTAGCAAGCGTGCTGAGGAGTTGGGTAAGCCCGTAGATCAGTTGACCCTGGTTGATAGACTACACCTTGATGTCGCCAAGTTCCATAAGGTAGATGGTCATTACAAGGATGGTATTGGTTATGTCGTTAGCCGTTATGGTAAGGATGGTCAAGAAGCTGATGCTGTTTGGAAGCAGTTGGGTGACCCGCGGACCTACTTTACGACAGTCCTTCTTTTCTACCCGTGTAATCGTGCGGGAGAGGTCAATAAGGCTCGGCTGAAGGCGCTCGACTTTGAGGTGAAGCCCTGGCGATTCGCGAAGAAGGTCTATAGCCAATTGCATGATGTAGCTACAGGTCTTCGGTCCAATGATTTGCGGATTGCGAATCAGGACTTGATGCTGAAGTGCACCAACGGAGACTTCCAGAACTTCGAAATTAATCCAACAGGTAAGGCTTTGTGGCCCCGCGTACCGGATTTGAAACCGCTGGTTTTGGATGCGGCTACCAAGTTGTATCCAACCATGATGAAACCCTTTCGTGACATGAGCACTGCTGACTTGCGTATCAAGCTCGGTCTCAGCCCGGAGGGTAGTGGTGGGGCTCAAGGGGTCACTACAGGCGTTGATGATGCAGAAGAGTTCGACGACCTGTTGGAGGGGGTCTGAGAGGGCTGGGGGCCGGCTAATATTGCTAGTCCCCACATTCTCATGCTGTCTCTAGGTCTCGACCCGTCCCTTACTGGTTTTGGTTGGGCTGTTCATCAGTCTACAGCTACGGGTCGTAAACGAGTCGTGGCCCGAGGAGTAGTCAAAACTTCTCCTCGGGCTGTATTCATCTGGCGCTACATGTACATGCGTCAAGCCGTCTGTGAGATTCTTGACACCTATCCAGATATTGCTGGTGTCGGTGTAGAATCCCCTCCTTTTGGTGCTGAATGGAGCGAGGGCCTCTATGGCCTGTTCTTGTATGTGAACGAAGCTCTATTCACGTATCGTAAGAATGCCGTTTATTTCGACCCCTTGCGGGTCAAGATGCTTGCTCGAATGGACTCAAAGGTCCGGAGAGGCACCATGGATAAGCGTGACATGATTGAGGCTGCCAAGGCGGATACAACGATCAAAAGTTGGAACCACAACGAAGCGGATGCCTACATAATAGCTCGGTCAGCCGCTCGATTTTGGGAGTACTTGAATGGGTCTTTGAAAGAAGACGACCTGACTCCCTCAGAACACCAGGTTTTTCTTGCAACCCACAAGTACACACGTGGGAAGCAGGCTGGCCGAGTCAAGAAACAAGGGATTGTCTTTAAGGAAGGCGACCGCTTTTTCCGGTTTTCCGATTTGGATACTGCTGAGACGACACTCCCCTCTACCATTATTTCGTAGGATACTATGACGACTACATCTGCTCCCAAGAAGGCGGCACCCAAAAAGCGTGTGACGAAGAAGAAGGCGGCGCCCCAGACTGACCGTGGTAAGGCGCTTGCCATGGCTCGGAAGTTTATTCAGAAAAAAACGGGTCTTACTCAGGTCAAGCCCATCACTTCAACACGACCCCATGTCGGGGCGGGCAGTTTTGCCATCAATGACTTGATTGGTGGTTCCATGGCTCCTGACGGTAAAGGTCCTAAATGTCCGGGGTATCCACGTAAAGCCATTTCTGAAGTATTCGGAAGCTGGTCCAGCGGTAAGACAACGGCAGCTCTTATGGCAATTGCTGATTGTCAGCGTAAGGGCGGAGTAGCCATGTTCCTGGATTACGAACACGCCTTGGATACAGCCTACGCTCAAGCCATCGGCGTAGACTTCCATGAAGATAAATTCATTAACCTCCAGCCTAAAACCGTTGAGGATGGCCTCAAATCGATCTTCTACGGGATTCGAAGCGGAGTAGACTTGATCGTGGTGGATTCGGTGGCTTCCATGCTCCCAAAATCCCAATTGGATAAGGACTTGGATAAAGAGGCCACCATCGGTGCTTTGGCTCGTATCCTGTCCTTGAGCTTGCCCAAGATCACGGTCTGGCTCAATGAGAAGCTTCCTAGTAATCCTGAAGGGACGGCGATTGTTTTGATCAATCAGACTCGTGCGTCTATTTCTACAGGTCCAGCAAGAGGCGGTTCCAATGACAACACTGCTGGGGGTAAAGCTCTCAAGTTCTACTGTTGGGTCCGACTCCAATTCACCAAGATTGGCTCCGAGTTCGTTGAACGTAAGGACGTCGTTACAGGCAAGAAGAAGCGGTACCCTTATGGCAACCATACCGTTGTCAAAGTCGTCAAGAATAAGGTCGATGGTAAGCAAGGGCACGCCACGAACATCTTTATTCGCTATGGTCAGGGCATCGATGAGTGTTACTCGCTTATTACGGCGGCAGAGACCAACAAGCTCTTGAAGCGTAAAGGGGCTTGGTACCATCTGGGGGAGCAGAGCTTCAATGGTCGGGAGAAGCTTCGAACTTTTCTCCAAAGCAACCCCAAGGCGTTCAATGCTCTGCGTGAGTCGGTCTTGAGCATCATTCAGGGAACTACAGCAGACGGCTTCACTGAGGAGGAACTCATGGAGATGGAGTTTGAAGCAGCTGGAGAAGATGCTTTCGGCGATGATGGCGCTGATGCTGGAGACGTCGTGATTGCTGAGGAGGATACCGACGGCGAGTTCGATGAGGATTCGGCGGAAGACCTCGAAGACGATGATTGAAGTTGAGATTCAGAACTTTCAGTCGATTGACAAAATCGCGTTCCGGATCGAAGGCTTTACGGCCATCGTTGGTCGAAGCAACATCGGTAAGAGTGCCGTCGTCAGGGCTATAAAATATGCCCTGACGGGGGCTTCTGGCACAGACTTCGTTCGACACGGCGATACGTGTGAGCGCCGCCTCAAGGGTAACAAGACCTGTAGTTGCACGTCCAAGGTTGTTCTCAAGACATCTGAGATGGCCCTTACTTGGGAGAAGGGTGACAAGACTAATCGCTATACGGTGAAGAAGTCCGGAGATGCGGAGCCTGTCTTGTACACTAAGGTCGGTAAAGGAACTCCAGAGTTTCTTCAGCCCGAATTCGCTCAAGTCAAGGTTGGCGACAAGAACACCCTTATCCAGGTGTCGGACCAGTTCGAGCCTATATTCCTCCTCAAGGAATCTGGGGGAGCTGTCGCCGATGTGCTTGCTGACGTAGCTAAACTCGATGATATCAATGTGGCTATGCGGATGGTCGTCAAAGACCGACGGGAGGCTTCCTCGACGCGTAAGGTGCGTGAGAAGGATATCAAGGTCATTGAGGCGGATTTGGCTACTTATGAGGGCCTTGATGCCGTTACGACCCGAGCTGAGAGAGTTGAAGCCCAATACTTGGGCGTTCAGAAGGCTGAGGCTGCTGTAGGCCAACTAGACGCTTTCTTGGACACCCTACGAGGATTGGCTGTGGTCATCAGGGGTATGACAAAAGCTAATGCTCCTTGCCTTCCAGATGGTGGAGGCCTTCAAAGTACGGGTGCCAAGTTTATTGAACTCTCATCGTTTTGTGTGAAGGCTGCGAGTCGGCGGTCTGTTGTACGGAAGCTTTCAGGTGTAGATAAGCTTACTGTGCCGGCCACCAACCCACTACACTCTTCTCTTGCAGAAGCACAACGTCTTGAGGGTTGGTTGGGTCAGATCCGATCCTTCAAGCAAGACTTGGAGGCTTTTGAAGTGCTCGACGGCTTGCCTGAGCCCACAGCAGCTGGGACTCAAGACCTTCTCAGGAAGGTTCAAGTTGCCGATGAGCTGATCTCTCGTTTTGATCGGCTCACTCGAATAGTCAGCGATTTGGAAAATCAGTTGGCTGCAGCTGAAGTCACAGAGTCTGAGTTGCAGGCTGAACTGGATGAGTTGGGTCTGTGCCCTACGTGTTCATTGCCGCTTCACCCAGGGCGTCACCATGAAGGAGCAGCATGAGTCGAATCGCTTTCATTTTCCGAACAGATGTTCATGCTGCGGACCGAGGTCCGGAGTCGTGGAAAGGTGACTACCCTGGTGAGATCTATTCTTGCTTGGAGCAGATTGGAGAGCTGGCTAAGAAGCATGGTTGTGCGGCGGTGCTGGATGGCGGAGACTTCTTTCATCTCAAGGCGCCTAATCGCAATAGCCATGCTCTGGTCACAAAGATCGCTGAGATCCACAGAGCTTACCCATGCCCAGTATACAGCATCGAGGGCAACCATGATATCGCCTACAACAACTTGGATACCTTGGATAGACAACCTTTGGGAGTCCTCTTCGCCTCTGGAGTATTTCAGAACCTCAGGGACGAAACCTTCATTGATGGAGACCTCAAGGCTCGGGTTATAGGTATGCCCTACCAACATGACAGGTCTCTTGAAGACCTACGAAAGATTGTAAAGGGGGGCGACGAAGCTCTTATTGCTGTGGTGCATGCTTTGGCGGGGGAGAACCCACCAGACCATGTAGAGGACTTCTTCAACGAACCTGTCTTCAAGTATGAGCGGTTGGTTGCTCGCGGCGGCCCTGATTGCTGGTGCTTTGGACACTGGCACAAGGATCAAGGAATCGTGAAGGTAGAGGGCCGTACATTCGTGAACCAAGGTGCGATGAGTCGAGGCTCTCTTGTCCGAGATAACTTGGAGCGTCAACAGAAGGTAGCCCTAATCGAGGTTACTCCAGCGGGTGTGTCCGTGACACCAATACCGCTCAAGGTTCTGCCCGCCTCAGAGGTGTTTGACCTTGATAAGAAAGAGCGCCGTGAGAAAGAAGACGCCGTCATTGAGCAGTTCACGGCCAAACTCCAAGCAGGAGTAGAGGTCGACCCTTCCGAGGATATCGTGGGAAGCGTCGAGTCTATGTCTTTTGATGCCGAGGTCCGAGACCTCGCCCTAAAGTATCTTCAACAAGCAAGGTCCCAGTAATATGCGAAGCCCTTACATCTCTTATTCGGGTTGGAAGAAATTCGACGACACGACTTCCGGTGGGTGCAACTACGCCTACTGGAACTCCTACATCAATAGGACGCCTTATGATGGTCCTGACGACCGTTTGGGTTCAATCTTTGGCTCAGTGGTAGGCACCCTCTTTGAGGACTTCTATAGTCTGCGTATTTGGAAGCAGGACCAACCTCAGGGAGTCATGCTTGGACGGGTCGATGAGACCATTGCTAAAATTATTCGGCAAGAGACTACAGCGACGAAGTGGCGTAAGGCGGGCATTCTCATGTGGAAGGGTGCCGGTGAGGACCAGAATCCTAAAGGTTTGTATGCCAACGTTGAGGAACTGAAAGAGGACGTTTGTGAAGCAGTCGACCGGGGATTTCGCATCATTCGTGATGCAAAGCTTTTGGGTCCCCGAGCCGAGGCTGAAGTCAAGCTCGATTGCACTATTGATGGAGTTCGACTTGGAGGTCGTTGTGACTTCATAATTCGACGGACCCGTCCGTATCGAGACCTTGGGATTTATGACGGGAAGGGCAGCAAATGGGGCGCCAAGTACCTAGATGAACGCCAACTGGTCTGGTACGATATGTTGTTCCGTCGCAAGTTCAATGAGGTCCCTGACACCTTGGGGTGGATTCTGTGGAAGTTCGATCCGCCAGATGGATTTGTGCCTATGGAGTCCAGCAAAGAACGGACAGAAGAACTCTTGGAAAAGGTTCTCGCAGACATGCGTCGGATCGGAAGGATGTCGAAGGAGCTAGAAGTCTCGACCAATGACTTCGAGACAGCCCGTAAGGTTTTCCTCCCGGTGGTGGACCGACCTAAAAAGGATCGACCTAAAGAGGCTGAGCAGGCTTGCCGGTTCTGCCTTTATGGCACGGAGACTATCTGCCCTTCAGGGTACGCCGTCCGGAAAGCGAAAAATTGGGTCTGACAAATAAACTCGTGTATCAAACAACGTCCAGGTGTAAGAGAGGATCAAGCCATGTCTGTGGATCAACTTGAACAACTAAAGAACAAGCTAGACGACCTTATGAGTCGTCACACAACGGCTTCCAAAAAGAAAGCCAAACTTCAAGGCCAACTTGAAGAGAAGAAGCAGGACCTGCTCAGGTTGGTCGAAGAGATCAAAGCCGCAGGGTATGACCCGAAGAAACTCAAAGAGGAACGAGACAAGGCGGCAGCTGAGCTGAACACCATGATGGAGACGTTCGAGAAAGAGTTGGCTGAAGTTGAAAAGGCATTGGAATCGTTTGAGAAATAATGAGGAGCTAGATGAAGTTCAGACTGCAAGCTAAAGACCTAAATGAGGCATTGACCGTGGTGGGGATTGTGACCCCTCGACCCCTTACTCCGCAGGGAGAGGGGGCTGGATTTTTGTTCGTCGCCAAGGGAGACCGTTGCTTCATTTATTCGCGGGATGCTCAACAACAAACTCGTGCGGATATCCCGATTCAGGGGTTGGATGAAGAGGGTTCTTTCATCTATCCTGCCGACAAAGTATCTGTGTTCAAGTACCTTGATGGCTGGGTTGAGTTCGAATCTGGCTGCGATGTCGAAAACGGTCGCCATTGGGTCCGTTACGTTGCTGAGGGCGGGGCTAACGAGGAACGCTCAACGTTTGACCCCCGGCTTATGGTTGGGCTCGATGAGGCTTTGGAGAAGGCCGGTTCAGAGTATGCGTATCCGGCGGCTCTGCTCCGAGAAGGTCTTAACTTGACCAGAGCCTTCCTTGCTAAGCCTAACGATAGTCGGGCACAGGAGAATTTCAAAACACTCCAATTGTTCGATGATTCGAAAGAGAGCTGGGCAAAAGGCAATGGACACCTTTTTGCTGCGGATGGCGTACGGGCCTGCTTCTTCTTCTGCGAAGCTTTTCAGGGCAAGGGGTTGAGTGTCCACGGCCAACATTTGTCGCAGATCATGAGCTTTCTGGCTAAGTGTGATGGCGACGTTAGGGTCAAAATGGGGTCTACCGAGACTTTCGCGATCAATAGCGAGGGGCAGGTGCTTGGTTGGAGCCATCATGTTAAATCGCATGAGAAATTCAGCTTCTATCCGTGGAAGACTGACAGCTTTATTCTCAGAGCCCCTAAGGACTTGCTGGTCAAGGCTCTTAAGTTTGTGCGTGCCGGGCTTGACCCTAAGAAGGACAAGATTCGGATTACGTACTCCCATGAAAGCAAGACCCTCCAATTTCTAACGAGTGAGGGTGCTGCAGGTAAAGCGACCAGCATGCCTGTTGGGGTCGAGCCTATCGTTGATGAGACTCGTGGTGGCGGTGAAGGAGGCGCTAGTGCAGACTTCGCTGCGAATGTCAATGTCGACCAGTTGTTGGATCTATTTCAACCACTCAAGAGCTTTGAGGTCGCTTTGAGGGTTCGGGTGCTACCCTCTACGAATGGTCGGAGAGAGGCCCACTTGCTTCGTACCGTTGAGGAATTCTTCCTTGATGATAAGGGTAAGGTACTCATTAATCCAGAAGATGCGGAGACGGCGCACCAATGTCGGGTGACGAGATTTATGCCTTCGAGGGAGTAGTCGTTGAACGGCGGGTTCGTGCGTTGCGGTCTCATTCGGCTCGGCTCACAGCCCTTCGGGATAGATTGTCTACCGAGCTAGCGGACAAGCAGGCTGAGGTCCAGCAACTTGGGGAGAGCGTTGAGAAGCTAGGCAAGGTTAATCAGCTGCTTCAATTCTTGATGGACCAATTGGTCGAGAAACAAGTAGCAGCTGTTGAGGAAATCGTGACTGAGGGACTTCGGACCATCTTCCATGATCAGGTGCTCAGCTTTGAGGCCGCCGTTGGTCAAAAACGCAATCAAACCCACATCGACTTCTTCATTCGCGAGGGCTCTAAGGAAGACCCCCTGTCTCATCGGGGCAAACCCCTCGAAGGGTTTGGCGGTGGTCCCTCTAGCGTGGCCTCTCTCACACTCAGGCTTCTAACTGTGCTACGGCTGAAGCTTTGGCCGTTCTTGGCCCTGGACGAAGCTCTAGCGGCTGTATCGGATGACTATGTGGATCCCACAGGTCGCTTCCTTAAGGCTCTTGCCGACAAGATGGGGATCGATACTCTGTTGGTGACCCATAAGGCGGCTTTTGTGGAGCACGCCGACCGAGCATACCGCTGCTCCCAGGCTATTGATGATGAGAACGGCACTCGCCATTTGACTACAAGGACGCTGAAGTGAGAACAGAGAGTGAAATTCGTCAGCGAATCCGTGGGTTGCTGGTGCAGGAGTTGGACCGTCGTGTGGCTGAGGCTAGTAAGCGTCTGCCACATTCTTGTGTTCACAATCGTTCACAGCCTCTTGATACGCGTAAGATCGTGGACGGTAAGCCCAATAAGAATTTCAACAGGGTTTCTAATGGTGGGAGTCTGCCGGTAATCGGCCTGTGTATGTTTGGGTCTGAAGACCCTGAGACGTGGTCGGGCAAGATTTGCGAAGACCCTATCGATGCTCAGCAGTGCCCTCACTTCGATCCTGTCCACGACAAGGATACTGTTCTGGCGACTCTTTTTAACGACCTTGATACTCCAGGTTGGATGGAGGAGTGTATGCCCGAATTGGCAGGTCTCTACTGGGCTTTGGGTCAAGACGCTTCATCAATCCAACTGCCCTGGTGGAAGAAGCTATGGTATTGGGCGCTGCAGATTCGTATTGAGCCTTTGGTGCCGAGGAGAGAGCTGTCTCACTCAGAGCTTACAGCCTTGCTCAGTCCTCCTGATTCACCACCTCCAAGTCTACCTCCGTAATAATGTGGTCTATTCTGGAGAGGCTCTTGATGACCGAGCGCTATCCTCGACGAGCTACTTCGTCTGGAGCGTTCGCTAAGCCTGCTTTGCATGAGCGTGCGGCACCAGTAGACGCGGTGCCGTTCGTCACTACGAATATGAGGGGTAGCCTCCTCGTAACGAAGCCCTCCAGAGAGGGCGTTGTTCGTTCAGGGTTCTCGGAGGTTGGGCTGGAAGAGGAGTCTGCTTTTTTCAGGGTTCTTTACCAACATCTTTGGGCACTATCGTCGCAAAACCATTGGCCTAATCGGTGTACATCTATTCCTGAGGCTGTCGCCAGGATGCAGGCACTTGATGTGGTTCCTGCAGCTCTTGTGGTCCCGTTTTCGTTTCTGACTGAGGCGTGTGGGCAGGAAGTGACAGCTGCTGAGGCGGAGGAATTGATGCTAGCTCAAGGTTATGTGACGGAAACGAACGGGATCCGGGTTCTTGCAGGCAACTTGCCTGATAAGTCAGCGCTTCTCACCACCACCCCAGATCTTGTCGGGACGTACACACGAGTGGACAATCACCTCTCGGTGCTTTTTTTCCGAGCAGATCGGGCAATGGTGTTGGTGGGCGATGCAGTGGCTTGACCAGTTTACGACCTATGCTCAGGAGCAGCTTGGTGAACGGGAGCGTGAAGCCTTGTGGGGTCGCGGCGTGAGTGATGAACAAATCGACCTTTACCGCATTGGTTACTTGGACAAGAAGCTCCCGAGTTTGGCTTACCCTCAGGATTTTTTGGAGTGGTCCTGGAAGGGTCGTAAGTTCGACAAGGTTTTTTGCCTCCCTTTGACCAACACCCTCGGTCAGGTAAAGGGGCTACAGTTCCGTCACGTTGATCGAGCCCGCTCAGGCTACTCCGACTACATGCCCTATGAGGACGAACCCGTTCTTTTCGGGCTTGGTCAGGCGATGCCAGAGATTTGGCGCACTGAGTCAATTTGGCTTGTGGAGGGTGGTTTTGATCTATTTCCTATCCAGCGGCACTGTCCAAACGTTGTGGCAACGTTGACGGCACGAGTGACTCAACAATTTACTCGGGTCCTACGTCGGCTTGTTAAGGAAGTCTGGCTTGGGTATGATATGGATAAGACTGGGCAAGAGGCGTCTGAACGGATTCAACGGACGCATGGCCGAGAGTTTCGGATCCAATCAGTGGTATGGCCCCTAGTTAAGAAGCTCGATGGTCAGGGCTTGATAAAAGATCCCTCAGATCTGTGGGAAGCCTGGGGCGATGAGCGTCTTGGTGTATACCTGGATCGTCCAGACACAAGGAGATGAAAATGAGCAAGTACAGCGAGGCACAGTCGGTAGAACAGATTGCGGCGGGCCTGATCCCCAACAACCATCCTGACCTAGCAACGGCTAGAATCAGTTACGTATTCACTGAGAAGGCTAGCAAGAAGGGTGGGGTCGAACGGTTCGGCAAGGCTAAGAAGGTCTCGGGCCTACTGGAGTTCTTCTCGGAGCAAGACTTCATCATCGAAGTTGCTCTTGATCTTTGGAACGATATGTCGCCGGATAAGCGTAACGCAGCCGTAGACCATCTATTGGAGCACTGCAAGGGCGAGGATGACGAAAAAACAGGCGACATGAAATGGCTAATTCGTGAGCCCAATGTGCAAGAGTTCTCGGCGATTTTGGAGCGTCATGGGGCCTGGAATGAGAATTTGGCAGGTTTCGTCGAAGTGGCTCAGGCCGTGGACCTTGACGAAGTGATCGAGGAGGAAGCTGACGTCGACATTGGCGCTTTGCTTCACGAAAGTACTTCAGAAGAGGGCTAGTCTACTATGTGGGACATCCGGTATAGGCCTCTAAAATTTGGCGACGTATTGGGTCAAGAAGGTGCTGTTCAGGTGCTTAAGGCTCGACTTAAGGCGGGCACGGCTTTGGATGTCTCTTACATTTTCTCTGGAGGTCATGGGCAAGGAAAGACGACCCTTGCTCGTATTTTGGCTAGAGCCTTGCTCTGTCAGGACCTTCAGGATGATGGGGAGCCCTGTAATGAGTGCGGTAACTGTCAGGCCATTCTGAGTGAAACTACAGCAGCATTCTCTGAGCTAGATGCCGCATCTAAGGGCACCATCGACAACATTCGAGGTATCGTCGATGATCTGCCGTTCGTCATCCCAGGGGCGCCTATCAGGGTCTACCTCTTCGATGAAGCCCATCGCATGTCTCGGGATGCTCAGGATGTTTTGCTCAAGCCCATCGAGGACAAGAAGATGGTCGGCGTGTTTTGCACGACGGAGCCTGAAAAAATTCGAGGGGCCATTAAGTCTCGGTGCGAAGAATACTCGATTCGCAAGATTACCCGTGAAGAGATCCTCAAGCGGATGAAGTGGATACTCAATGAGGAGGGGGTTGAGCACACTGATGATGCGGTCCTCACGGTGATTGACCACTCGGGTCGGCACGTTCGAGATGTGCTTAATAAGCTTGAGATGATTGCCCAGATGGGTCCCGTCACTGAGACGTCTGTTCGAGAGTATCTGAATTTGTCGGTTGTCTCGACCTACTTCGAGATACTCCTGTCTTTGGGGGACCCCGCTAAGGCTGTGGGGTTGGTTGAGCAAGCTTGTGATCGAGTAGGCGTTGCGAATGTGTCCGGCGGTATCGCTGAGGCGGCGATGAATGCCTATCGTTTGGCCAACGGTATGTTCGCAGACTTTGCCTTTGTTGATCGAGACCTGGCAAAAAAGGTCTACGAATTGTATGGTTTGGCTACGCTCAAGTTGGCAGAACACTTCTTGGGAAGACGCCGACCCAGTAAAGTGGGCCTTATTTGTGACGTGTTGGCTTGCTCAAAAGGTGTGCCGACTCAACGTCCTGCTACGCAACAAAAGCCAGCTCCTGTTCAAGTCGTTGCTGCTCCAACCCAGCCGGCCCTCGCACCCAACCCTCGCACCTCAGTAGAACCTTCGGTGAAGGAAACGGTTCCTACCACGGATAAGCCTCCGGAATCTCCAAAGGCCGTTGAGGTTGCCCCTTCTTCGAAGAATTTGCCGAACAAGTTCGCTAACCCCCCGTTGACAGAACTAGATGATAAGGTACTCCCACGCATGGCACCTCCAAGAGGCTCAGAACGAGAGGCTTCTACCAAGCCCTTGTTCTCAACCGTTGTTGAGGAGCATGAGCCGGCAACGTTCATTCCGGCGGCACGTTTTGAGCGAGAGTTCGAAATTGCCTGGAACCACTCTAGGGGTCATAGAGGGTGAGTGATGCTGGGACAGGGCGATGGGTCATTCTGGAGTTGACCTCCAGAGCTGAGGGGGAAGATCCTGATCTCGTTCGGCAGGCTATTCAAAGTACGGTGAAAACCGCAGAGGTTTTTGTCCCGGCTGTGGTCACCCAAATCGGAGATGACCGTGTAGTCCACTATTTGGTGGATGGTTACGCTTTCATCCGTCGTGGTGAACACAAGGTATCGTCTCTTCTCCGACTAGAGAACACGAAGTACGTCAACGCAGTGTTGAAAGAACCTGGTGGTCGGGGTGAGAGTCATAAGTTGTCGACTGTGCCGATGCGAGATATTGATCGTATGCGGGGCCAGATTGCTGCTGAGGTTGATCAGGGTATTTGCATTGGTGACCAGGTCGAGATTATCTCAGGACCTTACCGGAATATTTCTGCGACAGTGGTCGAGGAAATTCCGGAGCTGGAGAAGGTTCAGGTGTTTGTGAACCTTCGAAGTAAGCAGACCATTGTGACGCTCCCTCGCAGTTTTCTGAAGGTCACTGAGAGGGCTCCGTTGTCGCCTGTGCTGAGTCGTTTGACCGCTTTGGGTATTTGGACACGAGCTGTTAAACCCATATTCCAGTGGCAACCCCGAGGATTGGATACGATCCAGAATAGTTACTCGGAGTACGCACGCATGGCTAATTGGCAGCGCCAGGGCATGCACCTCTATGCCTGTGCGACCTTTGCTGCAGGTGGTTATGATGCGAGAGTGGCAGCGTTCCAACAGCATCATGAAACAGTAGCCCAGATGACCTCTTGGGTGAATAGGGCCCGCCCACTCTACACATTTGTAGCCTACTGCATGGATGACAGAATGGATCGGCAGTTGGGACAGCTACAGACCAAGCTCATGGAAGTGGCTTGGTTTGAGGGTGTGTTCCGTCGTATCAAGAAGCTTCGTAGAGAGATCAATGACCTCGCCCATGAGGGAGCCAATCGGCGGAAAAAGGGCAATAAAATGGTGTTTCAGAATGTGCTGGTCGATGGTCTCAATCTGGCGTTCCGGTGCCATTATGCCCCCGGCATGAGTGACCTCAGGGATGAGCAGGGCCGGCCTACGGGTATGGTTCTCGGCTTCTTGCGTAGCTTGGGGTCTTTCAGAAAACGCTTCCCCGATGCTCGTATCTATGTGGCCTGGGATGGGTCGTCTCGCCGTAGAAAGCAACAATTCGGGGACTACAAGGCTAATCGTCCTAGTCGCGGAGCTATCGGAGATGACGTCTGGAGCCCCTTTGAGTTCCTTCAGAAAATCCTCCCCCTTCTTGGTGTGCGTCAGGCGTTCAACCCTGATGAAGAAGCTGACGACATCATTGGTACGTTGATTCGTAAGGACCTAAAGGGTCAACATAACTTGATCTTTTCGAATGACCGAGACTTCCTTCAGTTGGTATCGCCGACTGTAAACCATTTGGTACCAGGCGCCGGCACTCGGAAAGAGATGCTCTATGACGTTGCAATGGTGAAGAAACAGTTTGGAGTGGACCCTGACAAGATGATTCATCTCCGAGCCTTCTACGGTGATAAGAGTGACAACATCCCAGGGGTCCCTCGGGTACCCAAAAAAGTACTTCTGTCTCTTGTTCAGGCTCATGGATCCGTTGAGGGGGTCTATAAGTCTGGCTTGGCTGGTTTGACTAAAGGGCAATATGAAAGATTGCGCTCAGCTGAACCTCAAGTTAGGATTAACATCTCCCTCATGTCCCTTGTGGACATACCTGTCTCTGTGGCGGGTCCAGATGTAGATCCAGATGCGGCAGCTATTTGGCTGCGGGAATTGGCGATCAATCCCGAGCCCCTAGTGACCGCTTTCCTAGGCCGTAAGTCGGAGACATTAGACATGAGCAGTGGTTATGCTATTCCTATCGATCCCAATGAGCTAGCGACGCGGTTTTCCGCCGCCCATGATCCTAGGTTTGATGAGGAAGACGATAACCCGGAATTTGCCGAGGTAGAGAATGTCTCTGAAGAGGAGATGCAAGGCTTTTTCTCCGGCAATGATTATGAGTCTCAGATAGCTCCTTTGCTTGATCGCATTCCTGAACGTGAAGCTGACCTAATTGACCTGTACTTCATTCAACGGAAGAGGCAGGCCGACATCGCTCAGATTTTTAATGTGACTCAGGCAGCCATCTCGTATCGACTAGAGCGCGGCATCCAACGAATCAAGTTTTTGTTGTCAATCCCTCAGGTTACCGAAGAAGACCTACGGCAAGACCTTCCGGAGATTTTTCCAGCGAAGGTCGACCCTAATACAGGGAAGATGGTCTACATTGATGTCGATATCCTCTGTGGCATGTGGGACACCACGTGTCAGAGCGAGGTAGCGAAGAAATTGGGTCTTACTCAGGGACGGGTAAGGCATCGCTTTTTTAAGGCTGTGAAAACGCTTGAAGCGGCTGCTGAGGCTGATGAGAAGTTCGAACCCTACCATAAGGTCTTCTCAGCCATTGCGGGCAAAAAGTTCAATATCTTGAGAGAGGTCAAGCTACCTCAGTGGAGCAATCGTGGGGGAGACGGTTGCCTCTAGCTTGCTTTTGTTAGGCGCTGTCCCAGCTGCTTGCCTAACAAACACTTCCCAACTCGTCGAAATAAGTGACGTCCTTGGTTTAGGACCCTCATTTCTTCTTATGATCCTGTAGTGGCGGAGAGGTTTATTTTGCCCGTCACTGCTGCCAATATTCAGTTTCAGGATTACCAGTTCTCATTTCAGGATGTGACTGGGACTTGGCGTTGGACTACTCGAATGGATGTCTCGGGTACCAACCCTACATTCGAAATCCGGGATGTCTTTACCCCTTTCGGTACTTTGAGGGACAACACTCCTATCCCAGGAGACGTCGTTTTGTGTATGGCCGAGGGGATTACGAGCCTTCAAGCCAACTTCCCGCCAAGCATCCTTCTTGGTCCGCCGACGAGCCTCGTCTTTGATGTGGATGAGGGGCGTGGCTTCGTAAATCCTATGGCTGTGGTCCTCACCAACAATGGGGTGTTTGGCTCTTTGCTTGGGGTTACTCTTTCGTCCAGCGCTTCGTACGTCACGGTTTCTCCCACGACGGTTGGTAATTTGGCGGCTAATGAGGCTGGCTCTTTTGATGTCGCGGTAGATTCAACGACACTGCTAGCTGCCAACTCCCCCTACTCCGAAGCTATTACGGTGCAGGACCCAAACGCTAGCAACAACCCTCAGACGTTTTCCGTTACGATTAATGTCCGGCCAAAGGCGACTATTTCGACCACGCCTGCCAATCTGGGTTTCTCTGTAACGCGTCCGATTACAGGTCCTTTCCCAGCGATTCCTTCACAGACCTTTGATCTTCAAAACACGGGGCCTGTAGGTTCTATTTTGGAGTGGCAGGCGCAGAAGTTGACCAACCTTTCTGATAGCTGGTTGTCGATCTTTGGGCCCGTGTCCGGCACTTTGGCTTCTGGGGCTACCGAAACGATTACTGTGGCTCCTTCCCCTGTCGAAGGTTTGGGAGCCGGCACTTATCAAGAAACCATCCGAGTGAGCGGATTCTCCACGAATGAATTTGTGGACGTGCTCATTCAGCTAGTCATTTCGTGAGGATCCCATGGACTACAAACTCAAAAATATTGAAAGTGGCGCTGCCAGCGGAATGGATGCCTTCTTTGAGGACAACCCTCAAGTTGTGACTCCGGTGGGCAAGACCGCGGCTCAGCCTCCAAAGAAAGCTCCTAGAGTTAGGGTTGCTTCAGTAGCGCAGCTCGACGGCTTTCGGCGTGTTAGTGCTGAGACTCTCATCAACAAGTCCACAAATGACCTCTGGTCGCTTCATCAAGAAGGAGAGGAGTTTTTTATCCAACGCCTCTTCCAAGATGATGGTTCTCCGTTGAAGGGTTGAGCGTCAATGAGTAAGGCTCGCGATGCCGTAAAGAGGGCGTTGTCCAAGACAGCTGCTTTTGCACCACCCTCTTCGAATGAGGCACCCGTTGGGGGTGCTCCTAAGCGGGTGATCCCGAAGGGTCACCCATACGACCCTCGTTCCCTCAAGCCCATGAGTAAAGCCTTGTGGGCCGCTTCAATGGCGTTGGGGCATACTTTGGCTGCCTACCGTGAGATGGCTCGGCTCAAAAGCGTTACTGTGAGCCCTGATGGCTGCATGGGGGGTCAAGGTTACGTTATGGCCGTCAAGGACATGCGGCAACGCCTCTTTGACGCTTCTGAGAGTTTGAGTAGCATCGCTGATACTTTGTACGACGAGATCAACGCTCCTCATTGGCAGCCAAAGCTAGCCCTCTTGGATGACAATGACCAAGAGGACGTTGAGCGTTTTGTTGACAAGAGTCAGGACATTCTTGAGGACCCGGTAGGTGAGGCCTCTGAAGACATGCGGGAGATCGAGGAAGAGAACGATGACCCGCAATCCTCTGAAGTCCCCAGTGGGGAATCTTCGGAGGAGAGTGTTGCTCAAAGTCCAAACGTCAAAGAAGCTAGTGCTTCGTCCAAAACTATTTGGAACGTGACTGCCAATAGCTCTGTGCCAGTTCATAGTTTGGGCGGCCCCCGTGTCGACCATATCGGTCCGGCTGAAGGTTCTGGCCCTTGGGGCTCGTACAATAAAGATGAGTTCAAGGTAGACGACCCTTGGCAGCGTGATGAGGGTGGATCTGGCCGTCGTGACGAGTCTGGCGAAGATTATGACTATCCCAGTGAGTGGGAGAACGATCTTCGTCGGGCAGAGAGTGCGGTTCCAGATTCTTCCACAGAAGATACTGAGACTGATGCTTGGGATTTTGGTTTGGGCTACGGGGCTCGTGGCCAAGGTGCCGGAGGGTATGAGAACCCTTCTAGCGACGGTAAGGGCGTTTGGGGTCCTGCGACGACCCTTCCTGGCACCCCAAGCCAGTCTGTGGGTGATGCCACCCCTTATGTTGATATGCAGATCAATACGCGGAACGCTTTGCTGGATGACCTTGCAGGTCCACCAGCTCGTACAGATTACTCCCCCGACCTAAAAGATAATTTGGTGCAGGGAGAATCCGAGCTTCCGAGTCAAGAAGCGGCACCGTGGGATGAACATCATAGTCTAGTAGACACCGGGTACGTCCACGAAGACACCTCTACCCCTTATGTTCGCTACGACTACACAACTCGTAACAACCGTCCAGAGCACCAGCATGGGCGGGAAGAAGAACTACCGTGGGCACACGACACTCAGTGAGGAAACAATGGACGACCTGACCCAATTTATGAAGGAAGGCTCCTCAGGGCCCGCTGATCTTGACTGGCTCGATGTGGACGAGACGTCGTATCGTCAACTCGACGAACTGCCCAAGCAGAATCTTGACGTTACTCCTGATCTAAAAGCTCTTTGGGAGCACCAGGATCGGCCAGCTACGCACTTCGTGCCTAATACTGGTGCTCCGAAGACAATGGCGGATATGTCTCAGAAGCACGGTCCTATTCGGTCGAAGGCTCCTGAGAATCTTATACGGACAGCCCGGTTGGCAATCATGCAGTCAACTGAACCCTCTAAGATCAAGCATGCTTTGGATTCTCGCTTTGATCTCACGACTTTGCGAGCTAATCGTACAGCTCTGGCAACAGTCATGGCAGAGCGTGGTTTGCTGGGCCGTTATTATATTGACGCTTCTGATTTCCCTACGTGCGCTAAAGGGAGTAAGAAGGCCAGCGAGTTCGTTCGTCGGTTTGCTACAGAAGCGCGGTTTGTTCGAGCTAAGGATGCCTGCGGCGATTGCATTCACCGTAAGTCAGCGACAGCAGACTCTAGTCGTTGCTCGGTCTTCCATAAAGAGATCGTGTTGGAGGTGCCTTACTCTGATGAGCTAGCTGATGTTGTTGAGAAGAGTAAGGGCCGAGGTGGAGACAAGACAGCCAACTCTTTGGATGCTCGAAGTCGGATTCGAGCCGCCCATCTCAATCAGGGTGTGGTAAAGGCGACTCAGTTTTCAGGGCACCGTCAAGCGACCCCCAAGCAGATCCAGGGCAATACCCAGGAGAACCTTATCGCTGTTGGTAACCTTACTCGAAAGCGTGACGAGAGTCAGGCTCGCAAAATGGCAGAGATCAAGGCACGTCCCGTTGTGGCTACGTTGCGTCGTGAGATGCTTAAGGGCCGTAACCGTGCTGAGTTGAGTCAAGCCCTTAAGTTGGCTTTCGACCCCCGAGACCTCGAAGCAACCAAGGAGTTCTGGGGACCCTTGTACAAGGAAGCAGGCCTCTTTGGTGTGGTCTATACGACCCAAGATAGCTTCGATGACTGTCGAGTAGGTGCTGACTTCTTGGCTAAGCATAGTAGCTCTACCCGAGCCATTGTGGCAGGCGACAAGTGTGGTAGCTGCATTTTCAATAAAATCAGCACTTGCATGATGTATGGTAAGAAGCTCGTCGCTTCAGCTGAAGCGGTTGTTACTCCGGAGACGGTGGCGGTAGTTCTTGACGAACATAAGATTGCTGGCAACCTTCCTTACGGCGCTGAGAAGATGTCGTGGGGGAAGACGGCTCGCGAGTCTCTCAAGAATATCCATGACACTGCAACGGGTCCGAAGCGTGCGACGATTGCACAGAACTTGCGAGCTACTGTTGAGCAAGGATTCTACGGCGGAACTCGGGATGCCTCTACCAAGGAAACTACTAAGCAGGACATCCTTAGGGTCACAGCACAGTACTTGAATGAGGGCCTTTACGGAGATGAACTTCTCACACTTTTGCGGGGCCGTTTTCTCGACAATGACCTTAAAGCAGCGTCTTCGGGTTTGAAGGGCCTTCTTTCAGAGCAGGGCCTTCAAGGTATCAAGTACATCGACCCTTCAGCTTATGATGATTACGGTCATGGCTGCAAGACAGCGGCTACTAGGCATCGCAGCCGGACTGCCGTCCAATACGCTAAGATAGGCAGTAAGTGCGCCGATTGTGTGCACCATACTCGTCCAGGGCATTGTTCTGTGTTGGCTAAGCAGTTGGTAGTTGAGCCTCCTTACATTGATAAGGTGAAGGAGCAGCAGGCTGTTCTTGCTTCTGGCCAGGCAACAGAGGTTTCCTACGAGAGTCTCATGAATAATGGCCTCAGTATGATGGCTGAGTATGAGCTTCAGAATGGGGACGGCGCAATCAACCTTAGTCCTGAGCGATCCGTGGTTGATGTGGCTATTGAGTTTGGGATACAGGACGTCAAGCTGTGAGTCACAGGGCTCTTGTCCGACGGGTCGTTGCTCGTTATCAGGCGAAAGTTGCTGACCAGCCTCCGGGTCAGCGGCGCAATGTTCGTAAGATAACCCAGCCGATTAATCGGACGAAAGGCGTGCAGCGGCAGATCCTTAGGGACAACGGAGAATCCAAGGTTGATGGCGAGGATATCGTTAAGCCAAGTCGTCGCGATATTCGGCCCAAGGATGTCTTCACGCCCCAGCCTAAGGACGTTGGAGTTCGGGACTTTGCCGAGACAGGCAAAGACCTCTCCAATGCTATTGAGAAGCAGATCCCCAAAGACAAAGGTTACGAGACCGTTAAGAACCTTTCTCAGTACCTTATTAGGACGGAGGGCGGTGGAGAAGGCGGTCCGGAGGGCAAGAGGTTATGAGCACGAAACTTCAAGAAAACGATGCTGACAAGGTTATTGAGGATGTGCTCGATAGCGTTGTGACGCCGGATGACTCGGACCCTGTTGCAGAAGGTGAAACCATGGCTAAAGAACAGACTAAAGCTGAACGGGACCTTGCTCTAGCAACGGTGGTCAATATTGCTGATGTACCTGACCTAACGAAACCCGCTAAGCGTGGACGAGGGCGGCCCCGCAAGGTCAGTAAGAAGCCTACGGTAGACGACCTTGCGTACCATGCTCAGATGCAAGCTGAGCAAGTCGCTTTTCAAGATGCCGACGAGATCGTACGGGTTACTAGGGACCGGAAAGGTTCTGCAGAGGTTCTCCACAACATCAAGGAACGGATCGCTCTTCAGTCTGCCAACCTGGAGTTTCGTCGTATCGAGATGAACAAGACGGGTAAGGACACTGCACAAGTCATTAGTCGTCAGGTCGCCGCCCTCAAGGAGATCGCCAGCATCGAGCTAAAGATTCGAGAGCTGAGTTCACAAGGTCTGGACTTGCGTAGCGAGGACTTCCAGAAAGTCTTTCAACTATTCATGACTAAGCTTAGTGCTGTCGCCACCGAGGTGCTTCCAGCGGAACAGGTCGATATTTTTGTGAACCGTTTGGAGAACGAGTTCATGGGTTGGGAAGATGAAGCTGAAAGCCTTCTCCGTTAGGATTCTCCTTGGCTGCTAAGAAAAAACAGAACGTCCTATCAGGGCTTGTTCGCGATACATTTCGTAAGACCAAGGTTGCAGCTGGTAGGGCTGCAAAGGGGGGAGATGGCTCTAAGTCTGGTATTCTTAACGTCTTGGAGTATATTGAGCAGCCTTGGGGGCTGCACATGGACGGTAAGAATAACCGGGCCATGCTGTTTCCAGCCCAGCGCTTTATCGTCAAGTTGTTCTACAACTTGGAGTTGGACACCAAGCTTTCGGAAGACCCCCGAAAACGTATCCAGGTCATGGATATGCTAGGGACCAAGGTCCTTCATGAATTTAGTGAGGCGCAGTATCTTCAGTACCTCTACGACAACGGTCGTTGCAATATCGGTCAGCAAGATCACGACCGTCGTGAGCTGATCCTTGCAGTTGGCAGAAGGGCCGGGAAATGCGTGCGGGGAGATACACTGGTTCCTACGAATGCAGGGTTCTTTCGTATCGAAGACCTAGCAGAGGCACCAGAAGAAGGCTTCTCCCCTTTGGAGGTTGGGGTTGCCCAAGAGGCTGGTCGTAGAGCATCTTCTGCTTTCTTTTACAATGGTGGGGTGAAGCCAACTTTTGGAGTGCGGTCCAAGTGTGGTTACGAGATTACAGGGACGGGCAACCATCGTGTTAAGGTGTTGGCAGAATCGGGGAAGATTGAATGGCGCTTCCTCGATGAAATTCGGCCCGGTGAGTACTTGGCTGTTAATCGATCCGCCGACCTTTGGGCAACTGATCAGCTTCATGTGGCGGCGTATCACAATGATGCTGGGCGTAAGGATCTAAGTTTCCCTGATAGGCTCGATGAACGGTGGGGTAGACTTCTTGGTTATCTTGTAGGGGACGGGTCTTGGGGTAATGCTCAAAGTGTCGCTTTGACAGTCGAGCATCCAGAGACATGGGATCAGATGACGGCTCTGTTTGATGAGCTGTTCGGGTCCCATCGCGTTCAGATAGATAAGCGTACGAAGGGCACGGGGCGTTTGGAGTTCCCTAGCGTCGGGATGCGTCGATTCCTTCATAGTCTTGGCTGGTCAATGGATTGTGGCCGCTACGACAAGATGGTTCCTTGGGCAATTCTTCAGTCACCCAAGCCTGTGGTGTGCGCTTTCTTGCGAGGCCTTTTTGAAACAGATGGCTCTGCAGAGGGTGGCGGCCGACACATTACTTTTTCATCGGCGAGCTTCCGTCTTGCTCGTGAAGTTCAACTCCTGCTTTTGAATCTTGGGATCGTCACCAATATCAGCAAGAAGTGGAATCGGAAGACCAAACGACATTATGCGAACTTGAATATTAAGGGCGTACGCTCCCGTCGTTTGTTTGCTCAGTGGATCGGTTTTGACTCGGAGAAGAAGCAACGTCCTTTGCTGACAGCCCTCGAAGTAGCTAAGGAAGGTAAATCCAACACAGAAAGTGTGCCTCACCAATATCGACACATCCGCGCTCTATTGGAGTCTACCCCACGTCATTTTGGTGGTAATGGAGCTAAGGGGTGGAAGCGCTCTCATTTGCGTGAAGCCTTCGGGAACGCTTGCAAACCTAACTCGGGTGAAAACCTAACCTATACTCGAATGAAAGCGGCAAGGAAGCTGGCTGTTGAGCTGGGCGCCGGTGAGGAAGAGATCCGGCATTTCGATGAACTGCTGCAGGCCGACTACTTTTTTGACCCTGTGGTTTCTGTCGAAGAGGGTGAGGACCAGGTCTATGACCTAAATGTGCCTGAGGGTCATATGTTCGTTGCCAATGGGTTGACGAACCACAACACCACGATGTCTGGCATTTTTGCCAGCTACGAGGTCTATCGACTCCTAAATTTGTACAACCCTCAAGAGTACTACGGACTGCCGAACGGTAACCGTATCCAGATCATTAGCGTCGCTACCGATAAGGACCAGGCTTCATTGTTGTTCAATGAAGTGTCGACGCACATCAATAAATGCGACTACTTCAAGCCGTACTTGGGTAGTAATACGCTCTCTCGAATTGACTTCCGCACTCCTTACGACATCGAACAGTACGGGACGAGTCACCGCAACAATGATGGCAAGTTCACAAGCTTGTCGGGCAAAACGACACTCCGAGTTACGTTCAAGGGTTCTACCGCTAAAGGCCTTCGTGGTGCTGGTAACATCATCATCATTCTCGATGAGGTTGCCCACTTTCAGGATAAAGGCACGATGTCGGCGGAGGAGATCTACAACGCCGTTAGTCCGTCTGCAGCCGCTTTTTCCCGTAAGGACCCTGTAACAGGCCGACCTGCAGAACACCCCGTCACAGGGGAAGCTGACGTCGAGAGTCGCATCATTCTCATCTCATCCCCTCTTGGACGAAGCGGGCTCTTCTATCAGAAATTTGAGCAGGCCATGCAGGGTGGTGAGGGGGCCAATAATCTTCTCGCTATCCAAGCTCCGACTTGGGAGATCAACCCTACGGTTCCGAGCAAGTACTACAAAGAAAAGTACCATGAGAACCCTCAAGTCTTTATGGTTGAGCATGGGGCCCAGTTCTCTGACCAGAGTCGCGGTTGGATCGAGCGCCTAGAGGACCTCACAGTTTGTATCGATGAGGGCCGCCGACCCCTTATGAGAGCTAGGCCGAAGATGCCTCACCAGATGGGGATTGACGTCGGGCTTGTGGATGACGGTACCTCCATTAGCATCACTCACATAGAGGACGGGAACATCGTTCTCGACTACCACGAGATTTGGTACGCAGGTGTTTCTTGGCGTGAAGCTAACCCTCACCTCAATGGCGAGTTCTCGACCCCTTATGCCAAGATGTTGCAGGACGTAGACCGGCTCGATTTTGACGAGATCGCTAAGTGGATTTTGGCGCTGACCAAACGCTTCTACGTAACCGAGGGCCTTTTTGACTCTTGGAATGGCATCCCGTTGGAGCAAAAGCTCCACAAGATGGGTCTCAAGCAATTCCATTCGGAGTTCTTTACCCGAGACGCCACAAGTAAGATGTACCAGTCAGCCAAGATGATGATCTTCGATGAGAGGATTCGGATTTACGATTATCCTATTCCGGAGCGAGCAAAAGAGGGGGAAGAGCGGCATTCTCCGTTTGTAGCTGAGTTGTTGAGTCTTCAAGCCAACCAAGTCAGTAAGCACATCACTTTGGTTGAAGCGCCTAAAAAGCCTGGGGCTCATGATGACCAGGCCGACGCATTTATCCGATCCGTGTGGCTTTCGATGCAACAGTTGAATAACGAGAAGCATGTGTATAAAGGCCATGGGGTGGGGCGTCCACGAGCAGCGACTTCGATGACTCCGGCTCGTTATCAACATATGAAGGCTCGACGGAATGGGGGCGGAGGCCCTAAGACACGAAACGTCCGTTCTACTCGTAGCAATCGTCGTTTTGTGAAGTCGCGCTACTAGGAAGCCATGGATTCTGAACGCAAACCTCCACTTCACTTCGCTAACCGCTTGATTCGACTGATGACGGACCAGGCTGCGAGTGAGACTACGATTATTGAGCCGCACGACTTTACTGTGATGCGGACGCTATTTCGTCATGCCGGCGGATCGTGGGAAAAGCTCAGTCATGGGGATATTGTCCATACTCGGCTGCTGTCGACTATCGTTCGAGCATGGGCCCAGATGCCTGGCCGTAAGCAGGAAACAGAGGTCATCTAATGCCTGAGCTACTGCGAACTCGTGACGTGATCGTCCTCAAAAAGGGCGATGCCTACACAGTCACTGTGAGCCCGGCAATGGCTCGTGGTATTTGGGCCGGCGGCCAAGGCGTGCAATGGTTCAATACGGGTAGAGACGAGCTGGCTGTTGATTTCTCGGATGGTCTTAGCCACGCCTTCATGCTTTGGGGTTCCGACGAGGATGCGGATAAGTTTACGGGAGCTACTCGTCAATTCCCAACCTACGCTTATGGCGTTGTAGGTTTTGGTGGGTGGGTCATTGCAACAAGAACGTTTGAGCAATTCACACTAGCGTCTGGTCGGACAGTGCCCATCGTTTACACAGCTCAGGATGACCTGTTTTTCGGCCTTGGCGGCAGAATCACAAATGAGGATGAATGGTCGGTGGCTGGGGACCCCCGGGCCCCGAATACGAATGTCATTGGTTCTGTGATCCAAGCTCCTTCAGCGCTGACTGACAACTTTATGACCATTCAGGTGAAGCTCTGATGCCCGACGTTTTCCGTTCACGTGATGCCATCGTATGGTTTAAGGATGACGCCACGACCGTGGCTGTTGATGCCGCTATGGTCGCAGGTGGCTGGCCTGGAGGTCAGGGCGTTCAATGGGTTGACAGCACCACTGATGAGTTGTTGGTGACGTACTCACGAGGTCATCATGGTGGATTCCTTGTTTGGGGCTCCGATGAAGAAGGGGATGACTTTACGGCTCAGACCCGAAATCAGCCAACATACCGGTTTGCTACAATGCTCTACGGTTCTACGGTTTTCAGCACAAGTAGCTTTGAACAGTACACTTTGGCGAGTAGACTTAGCGGACCTCTCGTACCCCTTACTTACAGCGTCAATGACACCCTTTACTTGTCTCTACGAGGCTTGTGGACGGTCGAGGATGAGCTAACGATCTCGACTGCTAGTGACGCACCAGCTACCCCAGCTGGGATTGTTTGCCAGCGGCCAAAGTCGCTAAACAATTTTTACCTCGGGGTACAAACGACGATGTGATCCATGCCAGATACCGCTACATACACTCGCGAAGAGCAACTTCAGCGTATTGCTGCTATTCGGCAGCAAGCGAGTGAAGCTAGTCGTCGTGAAGCCCGAGAGTTCGATGTCGTTGTTGAAGAGATTCAGCAGCTTCGTAAAGAAGTCGAAGACGTCGTGGCTAAACTTCATGACAAGTCTCAGCAACTCCGTAAGCTAGCTCGTAGAAGTACTGATGAGGGGGCCAGCCATGTTGTGCTATTTGCTTCGGCGCATACACGTCTGGCTGGTGCTTTGAATCAGGGCGTTAAACGAGCTTCGTCAATGGATCGCCTTATCGGTCGAGCTGCTCAGGAACGTGAGGATGCGAAACGGCGGGCTGCTGATCAGCAAAAGCGTCGTGAGGAGCGTGAGCGTATGAAACTAGCGGCTCAATACCAAGAGGCTCCGACCAATGCTTTCGACGACCTCTTTGGTGATCTTCTGGATGATAGGGTGAGCGATGCCATTCGATAGTAATGTTTCGACGAGAGTGCCGGACCAGTACTTGGTTCGAACCAGTGTCAGAGTTTCCAAGCCGTACGTCTCAACAGGGTCCTATAGCAATATGACCTACAAGGAGCGACTGGCTCGTCAGCAGCTCAAGACTGCTAGTGGCAGTTTCACTGGTGGCGGCAGCTTTGGTGCGAACACGATTCAGAGCGGTACGGGCAACTTCTTTTCGCCTCAGCTCTCGACCGACTTCTTGGAGTTGCCTCAAAGCCTCCGTGAGAAGCGGGAGATCTATCGCCATTTCTACAACACAGATGAGCTTGTTGGTCAGGCCATCGATCTTCACACAGAGCTGCCCCTATCCAAGGTGCGTTTGGCCCCACCGAAGCCTCGGACCGCTCCCGAAGGTTTCGACTCTCCTGAAGATTACGGCAAGTACATACTCAGTCGCTTCGAACGCATGTGTAAGCACGTAAAGTTGTTTCAGCGCCTTATCACAATGGTCCACCATTATTGGTTGGACGGTACATGTGCTGTTTTTGCTGAAGATAGCGTTGTAGATATTCCACAGGACATTGGCTACGACCGATCTACGGATATTCGGTCTGTCCTCACGGATGAGGGTGAGGCTGTTGAAATCCCTGAAGAGGTTTGGACTGAGCGTGGTGACCGTGAAGACAGCGAACTAGCGTTTTACAGCAAGCACTACAAGGGCTGGAATCGTCTTATCGTTCTGCCCATCGATAAGGTCAAGATTACCTCCTTCTCGTTCACAGACAAAACTACAGTTGAGCTAATCCCAAGTGACCGGGACAGATCTCTTATTGAGCGGGCGAAGCAGGGTGACCCCACTGCAATGGAAATGGTCCAGGAGATGCCTGCTGAGGTGCGAACCCACATTGAGCAGGGTCGTCTCATCCCTATGGGGACTGACCCCGATGAGGGCAGCTTCGTCTTTCTGCTGCACGGCCGAAAGGGTGCTGATAGTGAGATCGGTCAATCCATCCTAGACCGTTGTCTCCGCACGCTTTATTACCGGGAAAAGCTTCGCCAGGCCCAGACTTCTATCGCTTCTCGTGCGATGACTCCTAAGAGGGTTGTGTGGGCAGAAGGCCTGAGTGATGCTGATGTCGATGACCTTCGTGAGCAAGTAGACCTTGCTCTGGTGGACCCTGACTACAGCATTGTTGCTAACTATGAGATCCGTTGGGAAGAGATGGGTGCCCGGGATCGCTTGCTCGACCTCAGCGCTGAATATGAGCAGACAGAGCGCCGGCTCATCACAGGCCTCGGGGTTACGGAAAGCCTGATGAGTGGCGAAGCCCTTTATAGCGGGGACCGTCTCAAATTGGAGGTCATCAATAATCGGTACATGCATCTGCGGGAGATCATCCAGGAGTACGTACACGATTACCTTTTTGAGCCGGTGGCTCGTCGCATGGGTTTTGTCGAGAAGGACAAGTGGGGGCAAGAAGTTGTGCTCTACCCACAGCTGAGCTTCACTCGGTTGCCTTTGCGAGACTCCCAAGACACGTTCGATGCGATGTTCAACCTTTACCAGAAAGGTTCGATCAGTATCGACCTCATCTTGGAGATGTTGAATATTGATCCACACGACACTCGCTCCAAAATTGAGCAGGACATGTTTACCGTCAACGACGCGACCTTTAATGAGGTCATGCGTAGTGTTTACTCCGAAATCGGTCGTCTTCTTGTTGATCGGTCTGATGTAGTCGAGAGGGTCGTTGAGTACCTCAATCTAAAGCCCAAAGAGGTCGAAGATGACGGCGGCGGTCGGTATTGATTCGTAAGGGGTAGACGTGGACTTTAAGGCAACCAAGAATCAACAGGAGCGCGAGGACTCGGAAGCGGGTCGTCTTGTACGTCCAAACCCTAAGGACAAGCCCCCAAGACATGACCGTCGCCGGGAGCGTGTGAAGGTTGATCGGGATCCTGATCTGAAGAGTGAGCACAATCCGGATTCTGACTTGAGTAAGAACTACAAGGATATTGGAGGGTCTGCTTCGGATCGTTCCGCTGCTCGGTCTGGCCTTATTTCTGTGCGTAATAAGGAGACGGGTAAGGTCGTTCAGGTGTCGCCTGAAGGCCTTAAGAAAAGCCCTGGTAAGTACGAGAAAATCGAGAAAGGCGGGAAGCCCAAAAAGGAGGCGCCCTCAGACACGTCTAAGACAGAAAGTCCCGATAAACCCAAGTCCAATAAAGGCCGGAAAAAGAAGCCCGGTAAAAAGGATCCCGAGACTTCTACGTCTGGTGAAAAAGCGAAAGGCAAGAAGAAGCCTGAGCAAAAGGGTGGGGTTGACCCGAAGCAGGAAAGTGTTTCGGAAAAGGACCAAAAGGATACCGGCAAAGCTGAGGCTGAAGAGTCCGAACCCTCTGTTGCAGAGAAGGTGGGCATCGCTGAACCTAAACGACCAGAGCCTACGGAAGCTGAATGGATCGAGTCCATGGACTTGATTCAAGATACTTTCCCATCTGACGTCGCTGCTAATTTGCTTGGACAGAGCATTCATCCCGATGATGTGCGGGAGATGGCTATAGCCTACAAAGCTGCTCAGGAAGCTCTCCCTACAACTAAGGGTCCGAAGGGCGTCCAATCCTTTACGGAAACTGTGGGCTCGTTTTATGAGACTGACCCCAATAAGGTGAAGCCGCCAACAAAGGGCCGGAATGCAGCAGGTGAGGAAGTGGACTTTGACAAGCTCTCTCCAAGTGAGCAGTCGATGGCTTACCGTCAACACCAGATGCAAGTAGTGGCGATGAGTATGGCAGCTAAGGAGCGGCTTACGCGTGCTCTTACACTTCCCTCAGCAACGGGGGCTCCTAGGGTCTCCCAGGGGCTAGCAAAGACTTTGGCAGGTATTGCCTTGCTTGGAGGTGGTGGTGAGGCGTCTAAGGCGCTGACGGCCAAGGCCTTTGAGAACGGAATTTCTTCTGGGGAGAGTGAGCCACTCCACAAGAAGCATGCAGCAAAGTTGCTTAGCTCCCTTTCTGGTCCGGCCGCTCAAGTAGCAAAAGCCTATCTTCAGGGTCAGGACTACAACCACGCCAAGAAGCGTTTCCTTAAGGGTAGCGGCGAAGATGTTATCTCGGAGCACCAGAGTGCACGAGACATCGTCAAAGGACTTGGTAAGGCTGGAGCTTACTTTCAGGGTCGTGCCAAAGACTATGGGGACACTGAGCATCAAGCCGGCACGAACTTTCGTGTGAAGGTACTGAGTCAACTTCGTAAGTTGGACCCAAAAAAATATCGTGAGGTCCGAACCCTTATCGACAAGAAGGATTCTGTTGAATTCGATAAGAAGGTGAAAGCTTACGAAAAGGCTCATTCAGCTTGGGAGCGGCGCAAAAGTGAGCATGAGAAAGCTTCGGGTAGTGGCAAAACCCCTTATAAACCCGAACTCTTTAATGAGCCTGCTCCAACACCGCCCAAGAAGCCTGCCCGTTATGTGGGCGACACTAAGGCTAGTGGCCGGAGTTTGGTGGACAGTCTCTTGAGTCGTGTGAAGAAGGCTTCTGGGTCAACTCAAAGGATCATTTTTACTTATTCCAATGGTGAAGCAATGAGTGCAAACGTTGACAAGTCTGCTGTTTACCACGGCATCGACCCTGCGGATAACGATGTTGGATCCTATCCAGAGTGGAGCCAGCCTCGATCCAGTGAAATTGGGGAAGAGCAGATTAGGGCCATTCTGGCTGAGGCTAGGGAGTGGCTTAGTAAGCCGATTCTTGCCAAGCCTCTGGAAGGCTACGAGCGGGATACTCAGCTTCGAGCAGCGTTGGACCTTGGTGTGAAGACGAGTGGTTTTGCTCGCCATATTCCGCCACAACTCTACGACAAGATGTTGGCTCGGTTGGCTGGAAGGCCGGAGCCCGGAATTGGAGAGACGCTTACAAAGCTCGCTTCCCCTCACCAATCACCACTTCATGAGGTGCCCTCTATGAACTCATCTACCTTCAAATCAACAAAAGAGTCTGCGGTCAAGACAGTACACAAACAACAGATTGGTAAGGTCACTGTTACTGTCCGTAAGGATTCCCATCCACGTCATGGTGACCGTTATCGTGCGGCTGTTCTACATAAAGGGCTGGTTTTGTGGAACGCCGTGAAGTTTACCAAAAAGGATGCTATTCAGGCCGCCGATGATTGGATGGCATCCCCGGATGGGAAAAAGACGCTTGATAAACGAGCGTCAAACCAAACTTCTTCTTGTGCCCCATCCTATGGCATGAACTCCGTGAACAAAATGCGCGTCTTCGCTGCCAAGTTGGCGGAGAGCAATCCTAAGCTCGCTTACGAATTGAGTGAGTTGATCGATAATGTTGAGCAGCCCGTTAGTCCGAAGATCGCTTCGGCAGACGAGCGCTTCACCAAGCTCCGGTCTGTGTGCATCCGTACCGCGTCTGCAGATGCGGGTGCCAAGAAGGTGCTCATGCCGATTCTTCAGGTTATCAAAGACCTGGGTTGATTGAAAGGAAATCCAATGACTACGTCCAAGCTATCTGCAGAGCAGAAAAAGGCCGCCGAAGATACCCTCGGACGCCTCGATAAGATTGCTGCAGCCGTTGAGGCAAACCACGAAGCATGGGGGCTCCCGTTTGAGGCCGCTAAGGAGATCGTCAACTACCTGGATAAGCAGGCTGATGCGATTGAGACCGCTGTGTATGGTGAGGACTCTCTAAACAATCGCAAGGTTGAGATCCTCAAGGCGGCTAAGGTCATTCAGCGTGATGCTGACGAATCCTACATGCAGTCTTTTGAGTCGGATACTGTTGTTCAGCAAGACGCCGATGAGCCTTACATGAGTGCCTATGCTGACGACGATTCTTCGGCAGTTGGTATGGGGGCCGACGCGACTGGACGTAAGCTAGCTCCTCACTACTGAGAGATGCGGCGGATTCGCTTGGAATCAACACACTGCGGACCCTCCTTTTGGAAGGGATCCGCAGTCGTTTCATCTTCCTAGCAAATGAGGTGACCTGGTGGCGATTGACTATTGGAAGCTCGTAAAAGACTATAAGCCTGGCGACATTGTTCAACGTATTGAGTTGGGCCAGGGTCTTACTCCTTACGTGGGTCGCGTCCAGGCTGTCATGCGTGGTATTGGGTTCGTAGATGTGCAGTGGCCTTTTGGCTCGGAGCGGGTTAGCCCTGAAGAGTTGGTACGGTGCAGTCCACAGTTTGCGAGCTATCTTCCGCCGACCCTCAACTTCTCCTACTTCCCTGGATTGGATACTATGAAGCAGGCCGGTGCGACACGTTGGCGTGTTACAGAGGTCCCAACAGGGTTCCATAAGGAGTTGGCCCGTTTGCACTATCAAGGTGTCAATGAGGTTAAGGCCTATGACGAATTGTGGCATCGCTACTCTTCTTACACTGAAGATGCCGCCATTCGTGATGAGGTCGGCAAGTTTTACCGATTCGCCCAGAACTCTTTGACCATGTTCCTGGGAGAGTACGCTCGTAAGACAGCTACTTATTGGGTCGGTAAGGATCGTGTCCATCGGGCGACACGGGCTGAGATCAATGCTGGTCGACCAAACTGTCCGAAGTGTGGGACGCCTATGAGGCGAGCCACATATAAGATGCGTGAGGGGCAAAAGCAGCGCCTTTTTGCTTGTCCTAAAGACCTCTACCTCATCAAGCAAGATCAGATTATGGGACCTGGGGGGAAGCCTGCTTGGGGAACACCTCCGCCACCTCCTGCAGAGCCTATGGTGGTTGTGGAAGAGGTCCAGTCGTGAGTTCTCACGGTATGCCAAATGGCGGATTGAGGTGATTCAATGGCCTTCTTGAAATACGCAAAAGCTCAGGTCATTAAGCCTGCCATCGACTCGATGGGTTGGGATGACGTTCGGGCAAAGGCTGTGGCATTGGGTGGCGCTTTTGGTAAGCAGGCTGCAGGTAAAGCAGTCATTCAAAAGATCGACCCAAACAAGTTCCTTCTCTCCCATTGCACCATCATTGCTTCGGTCGACACCGAAAGCCCAGGTCTTCCTTTGGGTCGGCAGATGGTTGATGGGGTGCAGATTGACCGTCGTTACGGCGACTACTTTATTCAGCCTGACACAAGTCAGTACGTCAATAACAACAATGACGCTTGGGAGCGTAAGCTTCTGCTCGCAACTTTTCGTACCTTTGTTGGCGGCGAGAACTACGTAGAGCACCTTCAGATTCCGGAGCTGAGTAAGGGCAAGATTGTTGATGCCGTTGCTCGTGACATCGGTGATTCTGTGTACGTCGATATCCTTGTGGCGACGAATCGGGAGCACAAGCCCCTTATAGCTGCGGTTAAGTCTGGCGCTCTTCAAACCCTAAGTATGGGGTGCCAAGTTGGATTCACGATCTGCTCAAAGTGCGGCAACTGCGCTGAGGACGAGACTCAACTTTGTAAGCACATCCGTTACCAAAAAGGTAATCACTTCATTGATGGTTTGGGCAAGCAACGTAAGATTGCTGAGTTGTGTGGCCACATCGATTCGGAGCCAGGGTCTGTCAAGTTTATCGAAGCAAGTTGGGTCGCGAACCCCGCCTTTACGGGTGCCGTGCTTCGCAACATCCTTTCTCCGGACGAGCAGAAGGCCTATGGGCAACGTATTCAGGTTGCTTTCAATCAAGCTCCCCGAGTAATGGATCCAAATGCAATGGCTAAGGCGGCTCGCCAAGAGCAAGTAATCGCACGACCGCTTTTTAGTGGTCCTGCGTCGGCGCCTCGTACGAACGTCCTAGCCTTTGACTTTGATGACGAGCAACTTCCTGAGTCTGAAGGAGAGGGCGCTGACTCAGCCCCTCAGGCAGACCCCTTGGATGACGTTGTGAATCAACTCACGGAGACTATTCGTGAGAAGGCTTTGAAAAAGCTTCGTACTGAAATGGACGGGGAGCCTACGCCCCGAGCAGATCTTGACGAGAACCGTAACGAGACCCTTGTTCGTGAAGCCGTCGAGAAGAGCCCTGCCTGGCGTCAGACCGCCAAGGTCGTGTTGGCCCACACCAAAGATCCTTCTCTTGCACGCAAGATGCTTTCAGGCCTCATGTTGTTCAAGAGTGGTGGTTGGAATGCTGTGAGAGCAGCGTCCCAATTCAATGGCTCCGAGTTCCTCGCAATCTCTAGGCTTTTGGACATTATCCAAGAGACCCCAAAGATTGCTGGGGAAGCTAGGATCTATCGGACAGTTGTCGCGGTTGGCGGACTGTCCGTATATGGAAATGAGAAAATGTACTTGGCGGCTTGTCGTCGGTACATGGGTCGAAACCTGACGGGCTCCGAGATGGATGCCCTTCTCACCAAAGGAACTATCTTCGACTTTGGGTCGTGAGATTTTCTTTATATTCCCCTATAGGGCAGAAAGGGTGACCTGTCATGCGAGAGCGTAGCACCTGGAATCGAGATAAAATTGCCAAGTTCGCAGCTGATCAAAACAAGTTGGCTGCATCCCCAGACGACATGCGACCTGAACATCTTAGTGAGCAGCCGTCTTCTGATGAGTACCTAACCGGTACCCCATCTTCGTTCGCCGAAGATGTTGCCCCTCCGAACTGGAAGATTGAACAGGACGGCAGCGGCAACACTAAGCGTAATGAGATTGGTCAACCTGAGATGCGTCCTGAGTCGATGAAGTCGGCTGCAGACATGGATGATGAGATGCTGGCCCGTAAGGCTGATCTCTGCGTCAAGGTTGCTCGTCAGATTCTAGTGGATGCTAGTGAGTCTCTGGTCGAAGACCAAGCACTCTCCTTCATGCACCTCCCCCATGCTGAGTTGCTCCACACAGCCAATCGCCTTAATGGTGTGGTTGCTGATGACCAGCAAGACGACCAGGATCAGGACGACGATGAGTCGGAAGACCAGGGTCAGCAGCAGGGCCAAGATAAGGAGGCCGGTAAGGTTCCTCCGCAGTTCTTGGAGCAGCAGCAGAAAATGAAGGACAAGGCCAAGGCCAAGTCTAAGGGTGATGATGACGAGGAAGAGAAGAAGGCTTCTACTTCCAAGGACGCTTACACCTATGCTCAGGAGCAGGCTCAAGCCGCTGCTATCGCCCTCCAGTCTGGTAACCAGGCTCAGGCCCAGGCAGCCATCCAGGGGATGATTCAGAGCATGATTCAAACAGCTATGGGTGACATGGGCAATCAAGCCTATACCTACGCTGAAGAAGCTCCCCAGGCCATGGGCGACATGGATAGCGAGGCGTATACCTACGCTGAAGAAGAAGCTCCCCAGGTCATGGACATGGAACAAGACGACCTCATGCTTGACCAGATGTTGGGTGAGCAAGGCGAGGACGTAATGGCTGCTGATGATTCAGCACAAGATACCATCCAGCTTGAAGGTGCCCCCATGGATGTGGGTGAGGCCGTCCTCGCTGCTGATGACCAAGTTCTCAGCGAACTGTTTTCTTCTAACCAAGAATACAAGAACGCTGCGGAAGCCCATGCGATTACAGGTGGCGGCCAGGCTCCGGCCCCGTCCCCAGCTGCTAATCACACGGCTCGGACTGCTTCGACTCGCACGGTGGGCACTCGTCCGTCAGGCGGTGTCTCACAGCTCGGCGGTAATACTGGCGGCGGTAACGTTGGTGGTGGTACCGGTGACATTAATAAGCTCTCCGGCCTCTGGCGAGACGCTCCAGATGTGAGCAATCACTTCTGAGCCCTTCCCAGAACCACCCCCATATGTAGATGAGATTTTTTCACCCCAGTAAGTACAACTTTAGGAGTCAAACAATATGCCTCTGCAACTAGGACAAGGCTCGGGTGATTTTCGCGAGGGATCTGGCCGCGTGCAGATCATGCACGCCGGTATCCGCAACTCGGTTGGTATTGCCACCGCTGATGCGTTTACCCAGGATAATCCTCCGATTGTCACCACCACCGCAAATCTGAGCACCACGCTCTCTGGTATCAATAAGAAGGGCGTTCTAGGCGCTTCGGTCGCGTTTACCCGCCCCGACGCTGGCAACGGCCTCCATGGTGGTCCGGTACAGGTTGGTGGTAACTACCAAGCTGGCCAAGCCCCTCTAGGTCTCTTCATCAACGATGCTCTCGGCAATCCTTATGAGAACACCCCTGGCGTTGCGTCGGGTCGTGCTCCCTACCTGAGTGGCCAAGGCACCGTAGCCGTTTCCCTCTGGGAGACTCAGCAACAGATTGGTGCTTCTACCGCTCTGACCTATGCCGCTGGTGACAAGCTCTATGCTTCCGTCAATGGTCTTCTCACTAATCGCATCGAGGATGCCTACGAGTACAATGTTACGGGTCAGAACGACCCCGACTTTGTGACCGTTATGGGCGTGTGCAAGGTCGCTCCCGATGCCAACAACAGCCTGATGGTGCTAGACCTCCGGGTCTGATCCTGGACGGAAGAAAGGAACAGACTGATGCCTAACCAGGTCTCTAACGAAGTTAAGCAGCAAGTTATTAGCGAGTACATCAAGACCGCCGCCGGTCGTGCAAAGCTTGCAGCTTCTATGATTCAACCGCTCCGCCTTCGTCGTGATTACACGGCGGTTGGCCGCAAGACCTTCTTGGTCGAGCAGCTTCCTGACGGAGCCCTCCCCATCTACGACAAGGACGCAGAAGTTACTGCGTACGTGGTCGGCGAAGAGGGCGAGAACATTCTCGCCATCCAGAAGCCCCGCCGCGTAATCTTCCCGTTGTTCGAGATTGCCTCGAACCCGGAGATTCCTCTCACCCAGATCAAGGAGCGTCGCTTCGACCTCATCGAGCGTAGCCAGGACCTTGCCAAGGCACAGATCCAGGCCGCTGAGGACGAGCGTGTGTTCGCTGTTCTTGACAGCATCGCTGTCTCGGGCTTCGACACCCTTCCTGGCCAGACCAACCCGGACGTTGCCGTTGTGGCTCCCATCTCCCCAAGCGTTCTTGCAGACGCTTTTGCTGAGGTTGAGCGTCATGACCTGCGTGTTGCCCGCGTATACATGAATGCGGTTGACTACGCTGACATCCGTAAGTTCGGTCGCGACATCTTGGACATCGAGTCTCAGGCCTCGTTGCTCAAGACTGGTCTCCAGGCCACCCTCTGGGGCGCTCAGATCATCACGTCTCGTCTGGTTCCGGCCGGCTTCGTGTATGTCTGCGCTGAGCCCGAGAACTTCGGCCGCTTCCCGGTTCGCACCGAGTTGACCGTTATCTCGGCTGACGACCCCAAGGCTCGTACGATTGGTTTTTCTTGTTTTGAAAATGTGGGTATTGGGGCGTTCAACCCCCGAGGCCTTACCCGCCTTGTTGTAACCCGTATGTTATACGGTTGAAAACATTGAACTAATCGGTAAGATGAGCCGCTCAGGGAAACTTGAGCGGCTCTCTTTTTGCGTGTTAGGCTCCGATACGCTACTGTTTAGCACATGAAAGCCATACCCTGCCCTATATCCCCCGAAGAGCTTCGCCGGTTGTATCTCGAAGAGAAGCTTACAGACCAGCAAATCGTCGACCTCGTAGGCCAAGGCTCAACAGTGAAGCGAGTTCGATCTTGGCGTAAGCGTTTTGGGATACCAACGCTCAATCGAACAGCTCGGCATAAAGTGCCTGCTATCGAAGGTCGGCTACAGAAACTTCTCGTAGGCTCTATGTTGGGAGACGGTGGACTCACCCGGTCCAAGAATGCAGCCCGGTACACAGAGAATCATTGCCACGACCAGAAAGCGTATTTGGATTGGAAGGCACAACAATGGGGTTCTTGGCTTAAGACAGGCGTTCAACCAGTATCGTGGTCATTGAAGGAGAAGCGTTATGAAGGGTGGCGGTTTTCTACAGTAAGTCACGCCTCACTCCTTCCTTGGCATGACTTGTTTTATCCGGTGAAGGGTCCAAAGCAACTCCAAGACCGCGTGGTGGACCTCGTGGACCCGTTTGCTTTTGCTGTGTGGTTCATGGACGATGGTTCAGCGGGTTGGTGGCCCCGCATTACTTTTGGAATGAGCCTTTCTAGTCGGGGAGTGGCTTGGGGCATCTTTGAGAAGTTCGGATTCTCCCCTCGGTGGGACTTGAAAAAAGGGAAGACAGGTGAGTTCATCTTTGAGGGCGAGGATCAAGCGGAGAGATTCATCGCATTGATTGAACCTCATGTGCCTGAATGTATGTGTAGCAAGCTGCAATTCGGCTTTCAGGGGCGTTACTATGAGATACGTCAAGCAGCTCCTGAGGATAAGCTTCGTGAGTTGGCGGCGCGGGGAATACCAATTAAACAAATGTCCCGGTTGCTTGGTCTCTCACCTTCAGTTATCAGTCGACGTCTCACCAAACTCGGAATCTACCATCCCCGAACGGTTGGTCGCCCCATTGGAGGCTAGCTTTCGTTTATTTGTACATTGGGTAATGCATGGGCACTCGAAACGACAAGATACTTGCTAGGCGTGTTGCGGCGAAGTTCGCAGCTCGTCCCATCCCTATCGATAAGAACCAGGCTCGGAAGCTTACGAAAAAAGCTGTGCAAGTACTGCAGAAGTGGCTCAACTCGATCCAACCGGAGCAAAGAGGCGAGACTCTTAAAAACCTGCGACAAGGATCCAGGACATTCCGTGTAGGGGCTTATAGGACCACAGACGTGAGGGGTGAAAGCGTAGTCGTAGGCTTCCTTCTAGGTGCTGCCAGAGGCGGTAGTGGGCCAGGAGGACCCCGTTATTACATTGCCGGTGGCCACGTGACTGTGGGTCTTGAAGTTGACTCTAAAAACAAGCCTATTGACTACGGCAAGAAAATCAAAATGCTGGTCAACGTCGATACGAGGCGTACGCCACAAGAGCTGCTTGATAATCTTGACAAGGTCGAGCGAGAGATCTTTTCCGTCCTTATCCATGAGGTGACGCATCTTCGAGACCTTCTTGTTTTTGATGGGTACGCTGAGGATGGTCAACCCAAGTCTCTCACACCAGAGCAGTACCACAATAAGCCTTCAGAGGTCCGAGCCTTCATGCAGCAGATCGTTGATGAAGTCTTGGAGTACGCCGATGATGTTGGCAGGAACACTGAAGGGTTTGGGCTCTACCTAGACAGCGATTTCGTAGACAATGCTTTGGAGGATTCTGCGATGTGGCGGCGGATCGTTAAGGGGCTAAATCCTCGGAACAGGAAGCTCATTATGAAGGCTGTGGCCCGAGCCCTTACGGATGCGATGCCGAAGCTTCAGGAGAAGTACCCCGCAGAAGATTGGGATGACGATGACTACTGATGGTGCAGACAAGGTAGCTATCCGCTACCGCCAAAAGGGTAAGGCTAAGCTCGTTCGTAAGAAGCAGTATCGTCAAAACAAGCAGAAGGCTAAGCGTCAGTCTCAGAAGTGGCGGAAGAAGAACCCAAGTAAGGTTAAGCGTTATGAGCGGCGGCGGAAGGCCCGTCCTCAAATGCATCGTTTGCGGCGTCGAGCAGATTCACCTGAGGTCACTGAGCTGGACATCCCGATTTGGGACCTGGCGGGAGATAAGGGTGGAGAGCTGGACCACCTAAACTTGGAAGATTGGACCGCTGTTGTGGACTACGGCGAGGGGGACCAGTCTGTCGACATCAACACCCTCTTGGAGAATGTCGTGCTTATCAACCCCTCTGACGAGTCGGAGCTATTCGAGTCCTTGGATGCTGAGGTCGGACCTGAGGGTGAAGAGGTTGATTCAGATCAGAAAATGGCTTTCAGGGTGATGTCTCGCTTCAAAGCGTTCTGATTCGGTGTACATAGGGGGCATGGTTAAGCATATCGTCGAAGAAGTTGTGTTGAAGAAGGCCAGCCCTCCAAAACTCCAAGTTGGAGTCGCAACCTTTGTACGTCGAGGCGATTACGTCCTCATGGGCAAGCGGATCGGCTCCCACGGCTCCAATACTTGGTCCTTCCCTGGAGGTCACATCGACGAAGGTGAAACGCCGGAGCAGGCAGCCCGCCGTGAAGTTCTGGAAGAAGCCGGCATCGACCTTAGTGGCGTCGAGATGTCGAATGTGACTTTTGTCTACGACCACTTTGAAGCGGATCGCAAACGGTACGTGACTCTTTACTTCGAAGCTCGGATCGACGAATCCAGTCCTTTGGAGCCAAAGATCATGGAACCTACGAAGTGTGCCGAATGGCGTTGGGCTCCAATCAACGATCTACCACAACCCCTCTTCGCCCCTAACGTTTCGCTCCTAGACACAGGTTATCGCTTCAAGTTATGAACTTCTTTCAAAATCATCTAGTCGTGGCTCGATTCGAGCCTAATGCGGAGCATTGTTTCCTTCGGGTCGAGCCTTCGACAAGATTCGGTTATGTAGCTAACTCTGATGGCGAGCCTCTCCGAATCGATTCCAAGCTCCATCGAGTTGCTGTTCCAACGTATGATTGGGTTGCAGACCATCGTGATGAGGATGAGGTCATAGCGAAGGTTCTGGCTGAGGCGGCGATGGTGACGCCACTCAAGATTCCGAATCCTAAGGCGTTGAACAGAGACTTCTGGGTCCGGAATAATCGGCATTGCAGAGTTTTCATTATGCATCCGAGTTTGCATGGGAAGTTCTACCTTCCCGTGGGCCCGGCTATCTATACGAGTGAGGCGCTTCCTTTGGATCGTGTCACGTGCATGGGTGTGCCTCAGTTCACTGGTTACTACGTGATCCACGGCAACCGTCGAGGCGTGCTCGTCCACGACAATAAGGGCCTTCGGAGCCTCCAGCTGCAGTCTGTGTAATGGCCCGCCTCAATAGCCTATTTGTCAGTCACCCTCGGTGTGGCTAAATACTCTTACGATTTCCGTCGGGCTTCTTCACTCGTGCTCATCGAGTACGAGTATAGGCAGTGGAAAGATTCTAGTGGTCGTTGGGCTATCGAACGGGACCGTGGTGGGAAGTTCGAGACATTTAAGGCTCGGGACCTTAAAGGTAGTTGGTCTTCAAAGCCTGGCTCATTGAGCACAGCGACTGAAGCTCTTCGAGTGAAGTCTGGTGATGACGTGAGCTTTCAAAAAGAGCGTTACAGTAGCGACTTCCAATCCAGATCTACGGGTAGGGGCTACTCTTATGATCGTAGGGCCAGTAGTAAGTTTGGGTCCCGAGTCGCTGCTCGACGTAAGATGGCTAGTTGGTGGGATGACGCCCCACTTCCTGAAATGGGGGGCCACTTCAACTTTGAACCTTTGCAATGGCTAGGACCCTCGATGTTCACCAAGGCCTTGGCTGGAGGCCCTCCGGTTCGTCAGGATAACTGGGAAGGTAATTTGGTGGTTCACAGCAAACACCTTATTGAGACCCTGCAGCGAATCCTTAAGGTCCGTCCCGTTATGACTAGAGGTGGAGCGGTGCTCATGGGGTCAGAGGACTCCCTCATCAAAGTTTCTATCGAGAGCAACGGTAAGTACGGGTATGTTAGTCTTACAACCGTGGATGAGGAGTCCTTCAATAAGGCTCGCATGCTGCTTCAGCGATGTTTTGTGCCGGATGACCCGAAGAAGGGCTTGGTCTACACACTAGCTAATGGGCCTAGGGGAATGGACCTCACAAAGCTTGGCATCGCAGGTTCCCCTATTGAGCGTGGCAACTACTCTGTGAAGGTCTTGGAGGCGTATGACCACATGGTTAGCGACCTTACCAGTGAGAGTCCCTCAGGACGCCTTTCTGTCCTCGCTGGTGAGCCAGGTACGGGCAAAACCTTTCTTGTTCGTTCAATGCTTCAAAGCGTTCCGAAGGCAGCTTGGATTGTGGTTCCACCCCATATGATCAAAGACCTTTCGGGACCGGCGATTCTTCCAGCCCTTTCTAGCATCAAGCGTGGGATCAACGGCCCTATCGTGCTCATCCTTGAAGATGGCGACCGTTTGCTTGTGAAGCGTAAGGATGGGGATATGAGCACCATTAGTTCGTTGCTCAACCTCGGAGACGGTATCCTTGGAAGTGTTTTGGACATTCGGCTCGTTGTGACGACCAACGCTAAGAAGGTCGACATGGATCCGGCGACCCGTCGTCCAGGCAGACTCTCTCAATACGTTGCTGTGGACGCTCTTTCACCGGAGCGGGCCATCCAAGCATTGCACCGGATCTCAGGCAAGGTTCATCAATTTCGGGAGCCTGCAACCATTGCTGAGGTCTATCAGAAGGCCCGTGCGTTGGGTTGGCAGCCTTCAAAGGATGAGGCTAGCCCAGATAGTCCTGAATTGGTTAAGCGGGTGGACATGCTCTAATTGGTGTATAGTTGGGTATGCGAGATCAACCAACACCAATACAAGATTCGAACGTTGACCCCAACGAGGTCTTTAGCCGTATCACTACGGCTTTGACTCATTTTGCGAAAACTGTTCCCGGAAATCCGGTTGCAAAAGTTACCTTTAACGTAGACCCTCAGGCAGTGGATCAATGGAGAGTCACTGCTGAGTTCCAATGTTTGGGGGATATCAGGACCAAGACCGAAAACATGGGTATGGCCGGCCTTTTTGAAGAGGCAGAGATTGATGTGGTTTTTAGTAAAACTTGGGCAGCTGAGGGTGGCAGTTTTCCGAAAGCTGTCGAAACATTGGCCAAGTGTGTTCGAAATTTCATGCACCACGAGATCACTCAGAGAAAAAAGAGCATCACCAATATTGAGCACGCCATTGGCGCTATGGATGCCCCCTTCGCAGATGTTCTGGATGTCGCTAAGATGTGGCGGCTTGCCGATCCTCCGAGCGAAGCTGTCCAAGAAGAGTCTCCAGCCAACTTAGGAGACACTGAATGGCCATGCCGAAGAAAGGTAGTCGGCCCATAGAGGTCGATGGCCACGCATATCGTTGGATGGTTCGTCGTTGTAAGAACCATGCCGGGACTTCTCCGACAATGCGGTTGACTGTCGAAGACCAAGAGTCCGGCGAGATTTTCCAACGAGACTATACGATTACATACAAGAAGGATGTTTTCGGTGATTCCTTTGAGCGTACTTCTGTGACTCCAGCTGATGTTCGGATGTTTATTCGTGAGCTTTTATTTATTGACTCATCACTATAAGGGGGAGCCTTTACCCTGCCCCTTAGGAGATGAGAATGAATCAAGAGATTGAATACCGATCCGGGCAGTTCCGTGAGTTCGTTGCGACCCGGTCTTTTGACCTAGGGACCACTAAGATTAAGGCGCTGAAGGGTATCTCAATTAAATTTGACGGGAGCCGGGTTGAGATAGAGGGTCATCCGGTTCTGTTGTTGCCGGCTCTTCGCGGGGCGATCCGTTTGGGGTGGCTCGTACCTATAGAGATGTACGACGCCAATGCTGCTCCGCAGCGTCCTGTCTCAGCGGGTATTCAGGTTCGTTCGGCTGAGGGTGGTAACCCCATGGACGCCAAGAGTAAGAAGACCATCGGTACGAGTCAGGTCGAGAGTGAAGAGCGTGAGGTGGCTAATGTGGCTGCCCACGCTGCAGCGACTAAGAGTCGGAACCAAACGAACTACCGGACGGCTTCTTCATCTGAGGTGCTTGGCGACCAAGGAGGTGTAGAGGTTCGTAAGATCAACTCCCCTGCTAAGTGGAATACGGATCTGAACCGAACGTCCGTTAGTGCGGCTATTCGTCAGGCAGAGTCCATCAAGGTTAAGCCCGGCCAGGGGCGTACTCGTGAAGAGATGGTGGCTCAGATGGATCCTCAAGAAGCAGCTGCCTACCAAGCTCAGATCGCTTCCAAGAAGATTGGGCATGTGCCAGAGGAAGCCCCTCAGATTATTGCAACCCTTGAGGGCGGCAATAAGACACAAGAGCGTGAGGGCGTGAAAGTTGCTGGTTCTGTCGGCAGAGGTGTTGCTATCCATGATGCCGGCGGTACAGGCGGGGCTTCGGTGGTGACTGAGACCGTTTCGGAAGGTATTCGGATGACCAATGTGAATGGTCCCGGTACCGTTAAGCAAGCTCAGGCGCCGGCTCCCACCCCGGTCCAAAATGATGCTCAGGCTCGGCAGATCGCCAAGGCTATTTGCCCCGACTTCCCGGATAACTACAGGTTTGACGATCCTATTCGTAAGAAGATTGCTCGACTCATGGCTGACTACGAAGATCGCCCAGACGTTATTCGAGCCGTTGCGGCAGCAGATGTGGATCCTGCAGTACGGGCTCGCTTGCTAGAGGAGTTCCCTCAGGCTTTTTCGAGCTGACTTCGTAAATTAGAGCCTTACTAGAGCTACCCCAGAGGTAGCTCTAAGCTTTTTGTCCTCAGAGGCGGGCGAAGGTTGGCTCAATACGGCGTTTCTTCTTGTGAGCTATCACTCGTAGCAAAGGCGTTTTGCATGGATGACTACGATTGCCTAGAATACCGCTCCGCTGGTACCAGCAAAAAGGCCGGAGCCACTGTATACCTCATGGAAGAGTTGGGAGACGCACGTATGCGGTGCGACCAGCTCGTTCGTCAAATGGGGGAGGTTCAGCGTCTTATCGAAAAGTCGGGTAAGAAAGATGAACTTTTCGAAGCTGCTGGCCATCTTATTCACGCTATCCCAGACACACTGCTTCGGCTTCAGAAGGCTCTTCAGGCCGTAGCTTTGGCTGCGGGTCGGATCGATTACGAAGAGTTGAAGCAGCAGCTTCGACCAGAGAAAGTTCACCAGTTGGAGAACGTTCTTCAGGATGTTCGTATCCGACATGTTCAGCACCGGTCTCAGCAGCCACAGACTCCTCAAAAAGTTGCTGAGCGTCTTCGGACAGTGGCGGCGACTACTCGTAGTTCTGGAGCTTTGCCTAAGGCGGAACTTATTGACATCCTTTTGGGCCTAGAGGCAGGACAGAAGGCTGCAGGGAATGTTTCTACGGCGGGTGCCTTGGAGTGGTTGGCTGAAGTTTTGGAGGGCGCTGAGGCCCCTTCTAAATATGTTCTTGCGGCGTCTCTTCGTCGCATGTTGGGTGATGCCCAAGTTGAAACGGTTAAGGAGACGATGATGGGATTCGAAAAAGGTAAGTTGGGAGGCGTTGCTAGGTGGAAGACGGCGGAGGCTACTTCTTCGGCACAGGTTTGGAAAGTTGCTGCTTCACTCTCTCCGAAGGAGCTAGCAGTCATGCACCACTTTCTTCATTACGGGGGACGTTCTCTTAAGAAGGCGCTGCCCAAAAATAACCTTGGTGAGTACGACGCCAACAACCCCGTCATTAAGAAACTGCTGCAGAAAGACTTTTTGCGAGAGGGGCGCCGTCCAGGTACTCTCATGCCGGAGTCTATGAAAATCAAGACGGAGCTTAAGAAGCATGAGGCGCCCAAAGGTTTTCCTCTCGAAGACTCGCATCGGTACTTCAAGAAGGGGCCTAAGGTCTCACCCTCTGAACAGGGTGCCGCCGCCCTCACACCCGATGAGGTAGCGGTGATGGACCACCTCGTAGCTCTTAATCCAAGGGGTCGTAAAGACGCCTTTGAAGAGAACAATCTCGGGGAGTATGGTCCCGATAATCCCATCATTAAGAAACTGGTGCAAAAAGGCTACGTTAGGAGCAGCGCCGGTCGGATACTCCCTAATAAAAAAGAGATCCGGGAAGAGTTGTCGAAGCGTGCGATGCCTAAGGGTTATCAAGACTTGAGTCGCACCTTCTACAAAACCAAGACTGCTGCAGACGAGGTAAACGTTCGTCGCCTGGAGCGTATGGTGGCCAATACTGAGAAGCAGCTCAAAGAGATGCAACACTCCCTGGGGTTGTACAAGAAGGACCCCGGCAAGAATGCTCCCCAACTTGAAAATCTTGCTGCGGCAGCCAATGGCTTGATGAGCGCTGCTAGGATGGGCCTTCGGGCGATGGGGAAGAAGAGCGCCTCGGATGACGAGAAGGAGTCTCGTTTTGAGGAAGGCAAGCCTGCCGACCCCACAAAGAACATGTCTCCGGAAGATGCTGCTAAGTGGAAGGCGGAGAACGCCAAGAATCGAGACAAATTCAAGGCTGCTGCTTCAATCCTCGCTTTCAAAGCCAACTAAGTGAGTAAGCCATCGGTCATTCGGTCGCCCCGTATTGAGGGCTTGAAGCGGACACGTGTGGGGGTAGCAGAGCTGCCCTCTGGTGGACCGAGTGGCCGTGGTTTGCCTTTGGATGATAGCGTCCCTGGTTACAGGTCCTTCGCTAAGCCTGAGGACGACAACGGAACGAATCAGGAAGAGCAGCCCCGTAAGGATGAATCCATCTATCGGGTAGACGGACCTCGGGATCTCCCTAAGGATCGGGATAGGGTCGATGTCGTGGATCAGACCGACGCCAAGCCCCACTTCTACGGTCTTGGCAAGCCTCATCAGTCCCCAAAGACGAAGTATCCTTATCGGGACGGTAAGCCCAACACACACAATGCCTCAGTCGACTTCGTAGCAGAGATGTGGCGACTGCAGGGGGCTCATGAGTTGCGGCTTCCTGCAGGGTCTAAGATAGCTGCAACGGTTGAGACTTTGGTGAATGGCCTCAACCCCCGGACGGTCATCAAGTCGCAGTCATGCAAGGTCTCGGTGAAGAGGGTCGACCTCAAGAACCTTCGTTGGATCTTTTCTGTGGATTGTGGCAACGGGGCTAAGGTTGTTCGGTTCAAGGCTGACCGGAAAAGCACTGTTACCAAGTTCATGAAGATGGATTTTCATGTGTCTTGCAGTTGCCCCGCATGGCGGTGGCAGGGCCCGGAGTTCCACTCGACCACCAAAGACTTCCAGGACCCTCGAACGCCTCTTCAGGGCACAGCCTCGCCACCTAATATCCGTGATCCTGACCGGGTCAATATGGTGTGCAAGCATGTAGCTGCGGTTCTTTCGTTCACCAAGGGGTGGACCATCCCCAAAGCTAAGAAGACGAAATCCAAACCCAAAAGAAAATGAGAACCTAGATGCCTATTTACACCTTTGAACGCCCCGACGGGACTCAGTTTACCAAACGACTAAGCTTCTCTGATTACGATGCTATTGTGGCGGGTACTCAGAAGCTTGTGGATAAAGATGATCAGGAGTTGAAACTCGTGTTCAACCCTGGTGACGTTGGTTTCGTCCTTAAGGATGGGGAATCCGGCGGCTGGGCTTCGAAGGCCATGAAAGAGAACAAGTACAGGTCTCGCCGAAGCAAGGTCATGGCTAAGCGTGAGAAAGATCACGTGTTCAAGAGCCGGCTCATTCCCAATTACGAGGGTAAAGAGGGTGAATCCTGGTCTGACGTACAGGACCATGTTCGCAGCACAAAAGGTGAGTTGGCAGCCTCCACTTATGATCATCTTGTCGCCAAGGAAGAGACGGGAGCCACAACATGAGTAACACTACTCGACCTCTAACAGCCATTGGTCGCCGTTCAAACCTTTTGGACCTTATCGTCCCGAAGGCTTCTGGTGTGCAGGGCTATCGTATTCGCGGAGCATTGAACTTTGACGACACTTTCGTGGATCTGCTCACTGCGGATATTTCATCAGGTTTTCTCGACCCTAATGTAGATCGTCGGAAGCTCCAGGCTATCAACAATCGGGACCATATCCGTATCGTGTTTGATCCCCAGAGCTTTAATGGGGCAGCACCATTTTTGGTGGATTCGGACCCTTTCTGGATCAGGTTTCAGCCCGTGGACTTTTCGGGCACTCCTGGAACGGAAAGCGGCTCGATGTTGGTGCTACCTGTGGGCAGTCTTCGTGGTGATAGTCGGATTGCTATTGCAGGGGACGCTCCTTCAGCAGGTGACATTACGGGCTCAGAGAACCTTCTCCTGCCTCTTCGGATGCAGGACATCTCTATCACGAACAATAGTGCTGCGGACGAGCTTCTGGTAGCGTTCCAATCTGGTGGCGCCGAGATTGAAATTGTTGCGGGCGAAACCAGAGAATTCAAAGAAGGCGCTCAAGGATGTCTCGTAGTTCGTGGTGATGCGGCTACGGTCCCTTTCTCGGCCTCTTTCACTTCTTTCCTCCCGTTGTAAGGAGCTTCCTGAGAGGCCTCCGGTGTGTATCTCGTCAATTTCCTCTCGTTTCAAGCGGCTGACCAACGTTACGTAGCTGCTTCGCGATTCAGAACAGGGCAGAACCTTCTAGGGGTTAAGGATGGTGTGAACACCACATTCACCGTTCCTGTTGGTGACGAGTTCACCCACAATTTGCCATTTTTCAGTATCCAGCTCTACTTCAACGGAGTTCGTCAGAAGCTGTTGGATGACTACGTGGTTCTTGAGAGTGGGGGTCTTGGAACAGGGTACGACACCGTAGTTATGTGTGTGCCCCCAAGAGCAACGGATCAGTTGTTGGCCGACTACATTGCTACGGGAGCGCCCTAGCCCTTTTATGCCCATTGGTTTGGTAAGCGACGTTCTCTCGCTACACAGGAGATTCACAAAAAATGGCACGTACATTCATCCGCCAAGACGACCAGATTGCCGCCTCCAATACGGCGGATGGTTTCTACGACGATACTATCGCTCCTTCTGAGGCGAACTATGAAACCAATCCTGGAGATTTGCTGGACGACCTCAACAATATGCGGTCTCAGCTTCAAAACTACTTGAATCGTAGTGGTGCCGGTTTTCCTGCTGGTAACTGGTGGGATGACCTTTCAGTACCTTCGGCCCTGGAGACCGGTACTCAGCGTGGTATCAATAGTCTGAATGATGGGCTTCACGCTGTTGAGAAGAAGCGTGTTCTGCGTTGTTACTGGGGTCTTAACACCATCAATATCGCAAGTGCCGGCGACACCTTCGATATCTTGGGTACTGGCGAGCTTCCAGGTAATACGACAGCAGCAGTTGGTGCTGTAACGACTCTGGGCACGGTTGTGGCGCCTCATGGCGGTACGTTCGGAACTCACGACCTTGCAGAGGTGACAGGTGTCACAGCTATCAGTCCCCTGAACCTGGTTCAGATCGTTGATGCCGCGAGCCGTGACCCAATCCTTGATGGCGGCGACCGCATCTATGGTTTGCTTCAGGGTGAGTCTGGTGTGACTGATGGTGCGACCATCACGGATACGACCACGACTCGGGTGCAGATCTCTTTTGTGAAGATCAATGGCGCTGGCAATGACCTCATTGCCATTACTTCAGGTGCCATGGATGGTCAGGCGTACGACTATTGCTACGTTGAGCGTGCCAGGTTGGAGGACCTCAATGAGGCTGACTTCTTGGGCGGTGCCAATGTAGACGTCCCTGCAGGTTCGACTGTTACTCGTCAGGTTGGCTACACCAATCAGGGTGCGACAACCGTCACAACGGCAGCAAACGCTACCTTGGCTCTTGGAACGGGCCTCTTCTGGGAAATTGAAGATGACGACAATGCTTCATTGCTCACCATCACTGAAAACTCAGCGGGTTCAACCACTACGGTAGCTCTTGGAGCCCAGGTCGACGTGTTTGATGTCGATGCCGTGCTCAATAACTTCAATGCGGGTGTTTCGACGAATACGGGCGGTACCCGGCCTATTGATGTTGGTGTGACTGATGGTGTCATTGAGTCTACAGCTGGAGACCTTCGTGTTGCAGCCGATCCTGATGGCACGGCAGAGTTGTTTCTTGATGACTCCAACCAAACAGGTTCTACTTGGGCTCAGACCGACGGTATCAAGTTGTCAGAGACTACGGCTGAGTGGGATCTGTTCGAGACCAACTTCGGCGAAGTCTCCTTGCTAAACGCCATCAACCAAGCTTTCGCCAGTGCTAACCGTCGTAAGGTTGTTGCTGTTGTCACCGCCAACGTTTCGGCCAATAATGACGTATCTGGTCCGTCCAATGACAATAACTTGGATACGGACTTGGGTGACTTGTCCACAGGCTCCTTCGTGGATGACTATGATATCTACCTTAATGGCGTGTTGCTGCGAAATGGTGCGAATGCAGCAGCTAACCATGATGTCTATCCCGGAACGGCGTTGGCCAATGGACAGCTTCGATTCGAGTTCAACCTTAAGGGGACTGGCTCTAAACCGGATCAAATCACTTTGATTGACTGGGCAGGCTAATCCCTATCAGGGAGGGTCATTGAGGCCCTCCCTGGTCATAACTAAATGAAAATGAGGAACGATGCCTAATCCCTTGAAGGCCCAAGTGAAAATTGGGACGATAAATGAGCTGGGAAATAACCTTGATGACCTGAAAGAGGGGGCTGAGAAAGAGGCCCTTCGTCTTGAGGGGTATGCCCGAGCCCTTAGTGATATGGAGAAGGGTATCGCAAGTGTTGCTGAGGCTCTGAATGTCGAACTCAAAGAGACCGAGTTCGATGGTTACGTCGGAGAGCCGCTTAAGATTGCAGAACTTGTGAAGCGGTACATCACTCGTTGTATGGGATGCGCCGACAACCTTAAGGTTCGTAATCAGAAGTCGTATCTTATTCAACAAGGGCAGGTTCTTGGGCTTGTAGCGGCCATCAAGCAAGCCCACAAGATGGTTGAGAGTGAGGCTAAAAAGATCCAGGCACCCGTTGATATAACGGGTCCTATCCCACAAACAGCTGTTGGTTCAGATGCGGGTCGCCCCGATATGTCTGCAGCGGAAGATATTGCTCAACGACGGCTTGAGGCCAAGAAGGCCAAGGAAAGTAAAGCGCTTGCCAAGGCTGCAAAAGCAAAAACCTCTAAGAAGCCTAGGAAGACTGTCACGTGTGGTCGTTGTGGCGTGACAGGGCATACGGCTAGAAGTTGTTCGAAGAAGAAGGATGCCTCAAACATCTGATAGATTCCCCGGAGAGCGGCTCGAAGAAGAGTTGGTTCTTGATGACCGCGGTCCCGGTGGGGATAATGACGGTGATCCGTCTACTGAAGGTGCTCTTCGTCGAGTCACCAATGCTCTACGATTCTTTTTTGGCGGTGTTGTTCGTCAGGTCCTTCAGATTAAGAACCCTCCAGCAGGGTTTGATGATGCGGACCTTGCTGGCATCATGAATGGCCAGGGACTGGCTTACAATACCGCCACTCAGCAATTGGAGCCTGCAACGTTTAGTGGCACTGATGAGCTGGTGAAGGTTACGGCGAATGATACTACGCCTGACTATCTGCTCTCGAAGCTCGCAGCTGGTGCCAACATCTCTATCACGGAGACGAATGATGGTGGGGATGAAGATGCTACCATTGCAGTCACTGGGATTACTACAGGACCGATTACGTACCGTCAGACCATTTGGGCTGAGGAGAATGCGATTCTCAATAACGGTGCTGATGAATGGTCCTACGGTAACGGTGCCGTAGGGGCTGGTATTGGTGTGCCAGTGTTCGATGATGGTGAGATCGTTGGCATGGTTTACAACGCCATGACGGCGGGAGACGCCACTACTGAAGTTCAGGTCATGGTCAATGGGGCTTCAGTGAGTCGGAGCATCATTCCTGGCAATGGTGTTCAGAACGCAACAACTTCTTTTACAGCTGTAGCCGTGACTGCAGGTGATCTGATTGGGTTTCAAACAGTTCTTGCTGGAGGAGCTGCTGACGTTCGTGTAGGCGCTGTGATTGAGTATTCGATTCCTATCACAGGGCTTAAGGGCGATCAGGGAGACCCCGGCCCCGCAGGTCTCGATGAGAACGTAAAGGTTAGTGCTAATGACACGACAGCGGGCTTTCTTACGGCTAAGTTGGTTGCTGGCACGAACGTTACTCTGACTGAGCTAAACGACGGCCTCAACGAGACCTATGAGATCTCAGCCTCCGGCGGCACTGACGTTAAAGACCTCCAGGTTACGGCGAATGATACGACCCCCGAGTTTCTTGACGATAAGCTCGTGGTTACTGGAGCAGGCATTTCAAAGTCCGTTCTGAATCCAGCTGCGGATGAAAGCCTCCAACTAGCGATTGCAACGGCAGCAGCTTCTACGTTGAATCCGGATGCTGGTAACCTGGAGGGGGTTGCTAATTCGTTGGCTCGCAGTGACCATATTCATGATGTCCCCGCCGATACTGCCGTAGATATCGGGGCCGGGGGCACTAGTATTGAGGGGGTTTCGACAAGTTTCGCCCGGGCTGACCATGTCCATCGTATCGTTGACCCTTCAGATGAGGTTCAGGCCACAGGTAATATCTCGACAACAAGTACCGTACCCATCACGGCTTCTGGGATGACTATTACGCCAGGTGAGGGCACGTACCTTGTGTGGTTTAGTTCTTGGGGGCAGCATAACAATAATAACTCTGAAATTACTATTGGGGTTGCTGTTGATGGAGTGGACGTGGCAGCAAGTGAACGTCAGTTTGGTAATAAAGCTAATTCCGATGATGTTCGAACCACTCTAGCAACTCAAGCAAAAGTGGTGGCCACAGCAGGTCAGGCCATTCAAGGTAGATTTTGGAAAACCTCGGGTCCTGGTGCAGTCGAGTTGAATGACCGTATTTTGACCATCCTCAAGGTGGATGACTGATGCCGGAAACAACGTATAGTTACAATACTGCTACAGAAACAGCCAATGGTCGTGTTGAGCCGGGGGCTCTTTTTGATGAGATCGTAGCAACACCAACTTTGATTATTGCGCCTACCCGTATCGATACTTTTGGCGGCACGAATGTTGGTGGGGTTGTCACAGGCGGCACGATGGATGTCGTCATGAAAGACGCCATCACTAAGTCTACGTTGGACGCCATAGTTTTGGCGCACACAGGTGACCCCATCGTAGATAGTGGTGACGTTTTGAACGTTACCGTCACAGACGATTCTGTGAAGACGATCACGGGTGACTTTGATTACGCTCGGACAGGAACACAGGGCATTCTTCGTCTTCCCCGAGGCACATCCTTCCCAACGCCTCCTCAGCTCGATGAGGTCTTCTTTCGTACTGATACCAACACTCCGTATCGATACGATGGGTCTACTTGGCAGCAGTGGAACGCCTCTATAAATCCAGCAGCGGTAGATCACAATGCCCTACAAAACCTTACGGTAGGTAACCCTCACACACAGTATCAGCTGATCAGTGAGAAGGGAGCTGCCAGTGGATATGCTTCCCTAGATGCCAACTCTTTTTTGATTGAGGCAGCTAAGAGTCTTCGTGAAACGAGTGGGCCTACAACGTTGGATATGGCTGGTATCGCCGACGGTACGTACTTCCAGCGAAGTGGGAGCACGATTGTTGGAGCTACGCCACCGTTTACTCCGTTGACGAATACAGCTCCTGTGACGGTGCAGCGGAATACAGCTCAAGTCGGAGTCAGCACAGATGCTGCTCGGGCAGACCATCGTCACGACATCTCGGTTGCCGCCCCTTCAACAGTGGGGACCTCCAATACTGAGGGCACTAGCAGCTCGCTAGCAAGAGCTGACCATGTTCATGACCATGGTGCCCAGACAGAGCCTACACACCATGCCGTTGCTTCTGGGGCAGCTAATGGGTTCATGGCTTCAGCGGATAAGACGAAGCTAGATGGGATCACAGCTGGCGCCGAACCTAATCAGACCATCACGGCAGGTGCTGGTCTGACAGGAGGCGGTTCGGGCTCTTCTGTGACGATAGACGTCGCTGCTGGTGATGGGTCTATCGTTGTTGGGGCCAACGATATTACGGTTGGTGTCGTTAGTGACGTACAGCACGGTAATCGTGGTGGCGGGGGTCTTCACGCAGCAGCCACAACAAGCGTTGCTGGATTCTTGTCTGCGGCGGATAAAACCAAACTTGATGGTATTGAGTCTGGTGCCGCAGCGGATCAAATCGCTGCTGAGGTGCCATACACTAATACGACTTCGGAGCTAGCAGCTACTGATGTGCAGGCAGCTCTGGATGAGCTAGCTTTCCCTCGCTTGGAGGCCTCGACCTTCAGTATGGGAATCTCAACAACCACAAGTACGACTTTTCAGAACAAGTTGTCGATTGCTGCTTTGTCTCTCCCAGCAGGAACCTATAAGATTCTGGTTTCGTACGGATGGAACCATGATGCCACAAACAATGACTTTGAGGCCCGTATCACTCTTAATGCGGCGCAGCTTGGGGAGCTTCACAAGCAAGAACCTAAGGATGCCGCTGGTGGTGGTCCAACAGGAACGACTCAAAGATATTATGTAACCAGGTCTTATTGGGCTGTTACTGGTGCAGGCACATACACTGTCAACCTAGATTACCGTACTGATTCTGGCGGTGTCACCTCCGCAATCTGGGAGGCCTCAATGGAGATCTGGCGTTATGCCTAGTCCTTTTTCATACGACGTGGCGACAGAGACAGCTAATAGCGTCGCTAACACTAATGTGCTTGAGGTTGAGATCGAGAACAGTTCGATTGGTCGTCGTCCAACCGAGACTCAAGTCACATACGCAGATCCTGTAGGGTTCGCAGGACCTGGTGGAAGTCAAGGCACTCTACAGATTTGGTTTAGTCCAGATTTGACTGCTGGTGAGGAAACGACCCTCGATGGTGTGATTGCCGCACATACCGGAGTAGAGCCTGCGGAAGAGGTTCAGCAGACGGAGGCCGTTGTTTATGCGGATCTTGGGACTGCGAATGGCGTCGCAACCCTTGATGGTTCTGGACAAATCCCTGCAGCGCAGATTCCAGCAACAGCTCGGCCTAACATCTTTTCTGTCGCGGATGAGGCTGCGAGGCTAGCCCTGAGCCCTTCTAAGGGTGACGAGGCTATTCAGGCCGATGATAGCTCGCAGTGGGTCTATGATGGCTCTGCATGGGTTGAGAGGCCAGCTCCGAATCTGACCGGGTACCAGCTCACTTCTGAGAAGGACCAAAATGGTGGCTATGTCGGTCGTGGCAGTGGCGGTGAAGCTTCTGTTGTAGATCTTGGAGTTTCTGGAGTTCTTACAACAGGGCTTAACTTTGACAGTCACGACATCACCAATCTTGGGACGGTGAATGGCCGTGACGTTAGTGTCGACGGGTCTAAACTTGACGGTATCGAGGCTGGGGCCACAGCTGACCAAACAGCTGCCGAAGTGGTTTTCAGCCCCGCAGGTGATTTGACGTCTACAAACGTTCAGGCGGCCCTAGTAGAGGTTCGGGACGATACGGATACCAAGTTGTCTGCGAAGGCCGATACAACGGCTCTGAGCGCCTACCAACTCACTTCTGAAAAGGACCAGAATACTGGCTACGCAGGCCTGGACGGCTCGGGTCAAATTTCTGGAGCTGCGCACGGGACTCAATCGGGAGGCGGCCTTCACGCAGATGCTACGACAGGTGCTGCTGGATTCATGTCTGCGGCGGATAAGACTAAACTCGATGGCATTGCTTCGGGCGCTACTGTAGACGCGAATACTGTTAAGGTCTCGGCAAACGACACCACACCTTCTGAGTTGCTCGCAAAGTTTTTGGCCGGCACTGGTATCACGCTGACTGAAACGAATGACGGAGGTAATGAGCAGATCGAGATCTCGGCTTCGGTGTCGATGATCAACGACATCGCTGCGAGTGCCTACTTGGCTTCGGGCCTGGCACTGAACTCAGGATCTTTCGCGGATTTGGCTCTTACGTCTCAATATGTAGGAGCTGGAGGTGAGCTAACGATTGGTGCCAGTGGGATTACGGTCAATACCACGGGAGCCTACCTAGTCTTTGGTTTCGTTACGATAGATCAAACGACGGGCAATAACCGAACCACGGGTAATATGAGAGTCGTCCGGAATGGGACGTTGATTCCGGGGATGTACGGAGCCCTCTACAGTCGTAACTTTGGGGATGGTCAAAATACAGCTTCGGCGGCTCAGTTCCTTTCTTTGACAGCTGGTGACGTCATTGCATTGCAGGGCAAGCGCGATGAAGCGGCTCGTACTTTGGAGACCACGGGTGGTGGTCTGGTAGTGTTGAGCCTAAAGGGCCCTAAGGGTGATGTCGGCCCTTCAGGCTCAGGCACTGTGAGTTTGAAAGATGGGGGGACTACGGTATCGGGAGGCCCTCATTCGACCCTAGACTTCGTAGGCAATGTCACTGTCACTGACAATGGTGGCGGTGAAGCACAAGTTTCGGTTGCCAGCAGCGTATTTGGAGCTGAGGTCCAATTCGCAGAGTCTCTTACTACTTCTAGCACTTCGAGTACGAATACGAATGGGGTTCAAGTACTGTCGATGACAACGGGGAATCTTCCATCAGGCACTTACCGAATTGGATGGTACGGTGAGTTGAGCTTTGACGGTATCTATGAGGACCAGCCAGGGTTTGTTGTTCGCAACGAAAGTGGTCCCACTGAGTATGCTCGTGAGAATCCTGTGGTGCAGGTATTCGGAGGCTCTCCTGTGCAGTCTGTTTCAGGCTTTACCCACGTTGCTTTGAGTGGGGTCCAAACCATCACTCTCAGGCTATACTCTACTAATTCCGTTGATACAGCAACGATTGGGCGGCGACGTCTTGAGATCTGGAGAATCAGCTAATGCCTAATATTTTCTCGTACGATGAGAGTCAGTTTGGGACGGATGGCACACCGAATGGTGTGAATCTGCCCCGACTTGAGAAGGAGATCCGAGAGAGCGGTATCACGATTGCTCTGGATCACTCCGTTAGGTCCAATTCGACGATTATACTTACCTTCAAGGCTAATCTTCCAACACCAGATAAGGTTTTGCTCGATGGGGATCCTGCGGAGCCCCCACCTTATGGCGGTATTGTGGGAGCGCATACCGGCGAGCCCCTAGGTCAAGAACCCCCATTGTTTCAGCTAGCCTCCCAGCAGGCTGATGGTATTCCAAGATTCGTTCTAGCTCCTCGAATTGGTAAAGAGACGGTCTACGCTACTCACAATTTTTGTGATGCCACAACTTGGTATTCTGAGAGCGAACGCCTTGTAGATGCTCCTCTTACGAACCTTAAGGGCGACGGCATTATGTGGGATGGCCAAGGAGATGGTTGGATTGACTTGGAGCGCGGCAAGATTTTCGACGAGAATACGGTAGTGTCGGATCAACAGGCAGCCAATCCTGGCGACCCCCATGGTTATGGTATCGTGGTGAAGGTTGATGGTGTTGTTGCAACTCCGCGCCCTCCCTTTGCAACAGAGGGCGGCGAGTATGGGGTTGATTATGAACGGGGCCGAATCAAATTCTTCACGCCTCGTGTTGGAGCGACAGTCACTGTAAGCTGTTCTCGGAGGTCCACTTCTGGGTGGATTCTTAAGCCAGCCACCGGGAAGTATCTCACCATTGAAAATGCTGAGATCCAATTCAGTGCTGACCTTGAATGGTTCGCGACCATCAAGTTCGAGATTTTTGGAAACGTCACGTACTTCGCTCCTCATTTGGCTGTGTCTGGTGGCGGCCCTATTCCAGATGGGACTCCCGTTCCGATTCAAACCAATCGTTATAAAACGATGGCTCAGATGTTGGATGAGTCCGTAGGTACATATCCAGCCTTCCCTGATATTGGTGGTGTCCGAAGGGTCGGGTCTGAGGTCTACATCCTTCAATTCCATTATGGTGTGGCGAAGCTGATGTTCTCTTCGTTGGGGATGTTCCTCCGTATCGGTTTGGAGTCTTACACGACGGCTGGCGCTGTAGAGCATTCCGAGCCTTTGGGTGGTTCTCGTGCGACAGGCACATTTTACATGTCGTCTCACCCCGATCCTGGCCCAGCAATGGGTTTGATGGAGTTGTCCGCCAGCTAGTTTTCATTTGTGTCCTATGAGAGGTAGTTACTCAGTCATTTTGTTTGAACGTAGGTAGGTGTGGAATGAGGGCACTTGTGCTTAGTGGGGGTGGGTCCAAAGGGGCCTACCAAGTAGGGGTTCTGCGGCGGTGGATGTACGAAGAAGGTCGGGATTACGACATTCTTGTTGGTACGTCTGTAGGGGCTATCAATGTTGCGGGTCTTAGTCATGTCAAGCTAGGTAATCCAAGAGGAGCCTACAAGCACTTGGCGGGGATTTGGGATCGCGTAACCAACGACAACATTCGGAAGAAGTGGTGGCTCAGGTGGCTCTCCGCTATTTGGCGTTCGAGTCTTTACAACTCTACGCCTCTTCATCAGTGGATTCATTCTGAGGTGGATCAGCCACGAATCGCTGCTTCGGGTCGTATCGTGCGGGTTGGAGCGGTTAGTGAGACCACCGGCTTGGAGTACGTAGCCACAGAATCGGATCCCTTGCTTCCTGAGTTGGTCTACAGCTCGGCCTCCTATCCACTGGCTTTTGCCCCGGGGCGGTTCCATGATGAGGAGTGGACGGATTGGGGAATTCGGCACGTAACGCCTATTGGTCAGGCCATTAAGGCCGGAGCTACTGAGATTGACGTCGTTACGACGTTCAATCTTGATCAGCCCTTGGAGTACTGGAAGCCAAAATATCGGGCAGTGGCGGCCCGAGGTATCAGAAACTTGGACATCATGATGGATGAGATCATGAAAGGCGATTTCCGTGCTGTTGGAGACCGTAATGAGATCGCTCGTCTAGGAGGTAACTACCGAGAAATCAAGCTGAATATTCAGATGCCCAGTAGACCCATCGACTATGATTCGTTGGACTTCAAGCCCGAAAACGTCCGATCCGGTAGGGACTTCGGATACGAAGACTCGGATCCAAATCGGTGAAGTTCCTTTTATCTCCCACGATTAGAGCAAAGAAGGGTCATGTTTACCCAAGGAGAGTTAAATGCTCAGGCTTATTCACACACAGACCGAACAAGGCGGGATTCTAGTCGATGACATCGATGATGGTCTGCCTAATAAGCAAGTCCACCGGTTGGAAGGCGACCCAAATGCATACCCACGTGATGGGTATGCAAACAAGCCCAAGCAACCGGTCTACATTCCTCGAACCAATGCTTCGAACCCACTTCTAGCTGGTTACATCGACCTCAATGAAACTGAAAAGGTTTTGCTGAGCGCTGGTCAAGGCAAGATTGCTGGTCTGCAAGCAGCCGGTAAGATCACAGTCGTTAGCCTCGTAGCGGCGGACCTTGCTGCTCCGACTATCACGGCAGCAGAGATCGACCTCCCAGCGGCGGGAGACCTTCAGATTGATGGGACCAACTTTCTCTCGGTAGCTCCGAGTGAGACTACGGTTCGAGTTTTTGGTGCTGGTGTGGGTGACGTCACTCTAACAGCGACTCAGATTCTGGCTGTGTCCCCTGGTGCCGTAGGTGATGCCCAAATCATCATCGATGCGACTCTTATGCCAAGCCTTGCAGCTGGTGATGAGGTTACGGTCACAGCTGACGGTCAAACGACCGCAGCCTTCACGATCACTACCTGATCCGGACGAATCGTGACGTGCGTTACCGCCTCCTCCCCTGGATACTTGAGCAAGAAGGTACTGACTTCCGCGATGACCGTGGTTGGCAGCCCAAGGACCTCATTCCGGACCCTTATCGCCGAAACATGCTCAAGGATGTGCAGGCCAAACTCTCCGTATTGGAGGGGGCGGAGGATGAGTTTCAAACGCTCGAACGTGCCGCACTTTTCATCGGAATACTCAAAAAACTACGACTCGTTGTTCGACAAGCCCAGTTTTCTTGGCGGGCGGATGACCTCAAATTTCTCAATTCCGTTTCGGAATTTTACTCTAATTACGGAACCGTTCTTCGACATCTCAAGCATGAGCATGCCCGAGGTCGGTTCAACACCGAACCACCACAAAATTAGGAGCTGAACCATGCGAGCAGGTGTCATTCGAGGGGATATGCCAGGCCCCGTACTTCTGGCGGATCTGGAATCAGTCTCGGACCGAAATACGTCCACCGAGGCTCCAGGTCAGGTACGTTATCTAAGTCGCCCTACAGCGGCTGGAGTTGAAGCGGCTTTGTCCGACTCAACTTCTGGAGCAGGAGCTACCCTTAACGGGGGTACCCTAACCTTTAACATCACTGTGGTGGCGTCAACTTCTGATGACCTACGTCTTCGTACGTCGGCTTCAGATGCCTTTGTGGTCTATACGATTGCAGCCGCGACGTATACCAATCTTACGGACCTTGTGGCAGCTGTGAATGCAGCTCTTGCGGGTTCAGGGATCACGGCTCGTGCTAATGTGGCTGGTGATGGACTCGCCTTGGAGAGTGACACTAAAGGTGTGGGCTCCTATGTTGAGAACGACACCATTGCGAACGGTTCCAATGCCAACACCCTTATGGGTCTAGCTGATGGCGACGTTCGGGATATGCCTTCAGCTGCGGACTTTATTACCGCTATGCTCCCAGTGGGCGGCCCTCTTGATGTGTCTACGGCAACTGTAAATGGTGTGGGTGCTGGCGATAACTCGACTGCTTTGGCTCTTATTCCTGCAGCACGCGGGACAGTAACGGGTCTAGCCGATGCTGTGGCCCCCCAATTTATTGAGACTCCCATTGTGGAAGACTCAATGCGGAATGGTAATCTGTCCCAGCTTCTTAGCGCAAACTTCAACCCCGGACCTGATCAAGGCCTCGTGGCTGGAGCAGCTATTGCAGTGGTCCAGGATGATGGTTCTACGACGTATACTGTAGGATCTCCTGCAATCACGTCGGCGACACTCGATAGTCCTAGTGCTGGTGATGTCACTATCGCAGGCACAGACCTCGCTTCAGTTGGTGACCCCACTGGTGAACGTAAAGAGACCATCGTTAAAGTTGCAGGTGCCGGTACTCCAAGTGGAGGCGACTTGTCGCTTTCCCAAGAGTTGATTGAGGCTAATGGTGGCACGGTGACGGCGACTAGTATCGTCATCCCGGCGGCGCTCAACAACCTTACTGGTTGGGCCACCACTACTACGTCAGTGCGAGTTCAGTACCGAAGCTATGTTTCGGATCTAGAGGCTCTGGCGTAACGAGTTGGGGGTGGTCTTAGGGTCACCCCCAACTTGACCCCTATATGAAAATAAATATCCAGAACTAGACCCAAATCGACACAAATCATGCCCCTTGAGGGTATCCAAGATTGGGATGATAAATGACTATCAAAAAAATTTCCGGAGGGGAATACCGTACCTCCGACTTGTACTTCGCGGCCTACCTCCAAGTAGTCGGAGTACCCATGACGAATCATATTCGTAGCGGTAACGGTAAGGTCAGCTTCATTTTTGACACTTCCGTGTCCAACATCGATGCGCTGAAGCAAGCTTGGTTTAATCGACAAGGCAAGGTTCAAGCATTGCCCTTCTCAGATGCCATTAAGTCACTGAAGAGTATCTGCCATATGCCGTGATTAGGTCGTACTCGTACAGACCTTTTACTACTCAGTCTGCTTTTCTGTTTATCGATTACATGAATGGAAGGGAGCCTGTAGATCATGGACGCCAAATCAGATTACCTAGAAGACCAGATTCTCAACCACGTGTTGAGGAACACGGCCTATACTTCACCTACTACGGTGTACATCGCTTTGTTTACCGTAACCCCGGATGACACCGGCGGTGGTACTGAAGTTTCAGGCGGGTCTTATGCCCGCCAGGCCGTGACTTTCGCAGCGCCTGTTTCTGGGGCTGTGTCAAATTCAGGAGCGATAACGTTCCCTCAAGCTACGGCCAACTGGGGAACCATCGTTGCCCTTGCTATTTTTGACGCAGTGTCTGCGGGCAACATGCTCTACTGGGGGGCTTTGGCCACGTCTAAGGTGGTTGACACAAGCGACCAGATTAGCTTCGCCAACGGCGCAGTTACGGTTTCTGAGACATAAGTGGCCATTGCGAGAATTCTCGTAATGGTTTTGCCACTCAAGTTGGAGGTTCGAAATGGCGGCAGTTGATGGGGGTACAGTACTCCTCAGTGGTAGTGCCACATTTACACCACCTGTGGCGAACCTCTTTATTCAATCGGCAGCATCGACTTTTTCAGGAGAGTCTGCTGTTGCCTCGAATCTGACAGGCACCTTTGGTGGTCAGGCGAGCATCTCGGGTGAGTCTGTGATTTCAGCAGACTTGTTGGCGACTCGTTTGGCTACTGCGGCACTTGCTGGTCAAGCTACCATTGCTGTCCCTGCTTCAGAGCCCCTGTATCTTCTACCCCCTGTGAGTTTGGGGGGACAGGCTACATTGAGTGCTTCTGCCACGATGGCTTATGCAGCTGTGGCTGCTCTGGCCGGTGAGTCTGATGTCTCCAATACAGCTCAGGTAATTTATGCTGCAGCATCGACTCTTGCAGGTGAGAGCGTTTTTTCGGCAGCTGGAGTCATGGCTTACGCAGCTGAGGCCACAATCTCAGGTGATGCTGTAGCAGCTGGCGATGCTTTGGATGACGATGAGGGTGCTGCTGATCTTGTTGGAGCATCTACGGTGGCGGCAGACATGAATGTCTCCTACAGCGATTCCATTGCTCTTTCGGGTGGTTCAAATATTGTAGCGATTGGGCTTGTGAGGCCACCTCTGGTCGTTCCAGTTCCGATTCCTGAAAGCGCTATTCCAGATCCTTTCGCAGGCCTCCGAGTTAATCGCCCACCCCATGCCCGAGCCCGAACAACTAGAATTAGCACAACGGCTAGGACACAACTTGTTGATATAGATGAGACCGCGGTAACTCCGCAAGATCGAATTCGCAAGGTTCCTCTTGATCGGGGATGAAAATTGTTGGCCCAGTTCGCAGTTGCTTTGGTGCACATCCCTTAACAGGAGATACCCATGCCGACTACTCGCGGAAGACTCATTCAAATCAATCAGGTCGTGTTCGATCAGCCGGACTTCTTCCAAGCTGATGGGTTCACTCGTGAGATTGGGCTGGCCCCTGCTAATTTGACCCTTGAAGTTTTTTACAAGAATATCCTTCAGCCCTGGCCTTTGGTAGATGGTACGACCATCAATGATGCCTCTGTAACGGCGGGTCGAATCTATTGGAATGAGGTAGCTGGAAGCCCAGGCTTCTATAGCGTCCGATGGCGTCCAAATGCTCTTGGGTATTGGCGTCTTCTCATTACATGGGCGGGGCCGCCTCCTCAAATTATGGCTCAGGACTATGATGTGGTTAGCCAGACAACTCAGGCCACTTCAGGTCTTAGGTCTTCCTTCATTAAGCCCAATACAAGCTGCTGATCCTTTGACTATTCCGGTGAGGACCCAATGAGTAAAACTGATTATCTGGAGACCCAACTTCTTAACCATGTGCTGCGGAACTCCCCCTATTCTGCGCCGACCACTGTCTATGCTGCTTTGTTTACAGCTGCACCAGATGATACTGGTGGAGGCACAGAGGTTTCGGGCGGGTCCTATGCTCGTCAAACAGTGACCTTTACGGCCCCGGCTCCGGATAGCGTGAGTAATACGGCTGACGTCACGTTTCCCATCGCAACAGCGGATTGGGGCACCATTGTGGCCTTTGCCATCTTTGATGCTGCTGCAGCGGGTAACATGCTCTATTACGCCAACCTTACAGCGTCCCGAACGATCCTTACCAGTGACCAATTTCGTTTCCCTCTCGGGCAGCTAATCGTCACAGAATCTTGATTCGACAAGGCTGTGCTATCCTTGTGCCCTCCTCGATAATCTTCAGTTGAGATCGAGAGGGTATGGGAAGCGCAGTTACTTTTGTCATGTCGTGTGCGGCCCCCTCAGCACTGAACCTATCCAATTCTGAAAGTGGTGACTAGAGATGGCCCTTTTTGATGGTGCTGGCCAGGCAGATGGGATCGCAACTGCAACTGCTTCAGGCTCTATTTTTGGAGCTTTTGGAGGAGCTACGGTCGGTGCTGCAAGTGGCTCTGGCACTGTTACGGGTAATGTTGGAGGCGCTGCTGTTGCAGCTGGTGCCGCTAGTAACTCGGCTGCGGCCAATATCGAAGGCGTCCTTGAAGGCACCGCAGCTGGTGCAGCGGTAGTCTTCGCTGAGACACATCCTTTTGGAGCAGGCACTGCAGTTGGTGTAGGCACACTTTCTTCGGCTGCTGGGGCTCATGTATTGGGTGGAGCGGGTGTCGCAGCTGGCGCAGCTATCATGACTGGTTCTGCCGGCGTGCTTTATCTGTCGACTGGTATTGCTAATGGTTCTGGTGAGCTGCTCTGGGACTACATTGTAGATGGGGCTGGTACGGTGGTTGGTACCAGTTCAATGGTGGGTTCCGGGAATCGCATCATTACCGCAAAGGGCATCACTCGGGGCTCCACTCTGATGGTTTGGAGCTTCCCACTCCCAATGGTTGGTAAGACCATCATGGCGGCCCATGTTGAGGTTGCTCGGGTCGTCCCTTTGAATGCCGTAACGGCACCAGCCAAGTGCTTTCGTTACCTCCAGCTACTTCAGCGAGGTGATTGTTCGATCTGCATCTCAGACATCAATGGTCCTGTTTCACCGCATAGTGTACGCTACACCCTTTACCAGAAGCGCCCTAATGGCACACGCTTTCAAGTAGGGCCTGCAGCTCGTGTGCCTGCTACGGGTATTGTTGGCGAGTACTACATAACGGGCCGGGCTGGAGAATGTGGTCAACCAGGCGAATGGGTTATCCGTTGGGAATATCAGAAGTACTTCCAGGGGCCTTGTGAGGTGGTGGAGCAGTGCTTTCAGGTCGTTGATGCTGTAGGTGCTGCGGACCCCCGAGACATAATGGTTCGGATCACTAAGTTCGGATGGAATTAATGGGCTATAAAGTTGTCACAATGAACATAAACGGTGTACTCGTGGATGATGGCACGGCAGAGATCCATGAGGACGAGAAGTCTCTTTGGATGACCCGAGAAGAGGTCGCTCAAGTTTGCCCGCCCTGTGCTGAGAAGATGGAAGAACTTGGATTCGTTCGAATCCGTTCCGCAGTTCTTTTTAATGATCGTACTACTAGTGCAGTCTTTGGTGGCTGCTGCTCTGATTGAGAGGTGACTGATGACTACTAAGACTGACAAGAGGCCTTGGGAAACGCTTCCTAAGGGATGGACTCAGGATAGCGTTGAGAAGATGTGGGACTCCGTAACTGGGGATGCCAAGCATAAGGTCTCTAAGTGCATCAAGGAGATGCAGGGAAAGGTCACTGACCCTGGAGCTTTTTGCGCATCGTTGGCTGATAAGGTTGAGGGTAAGGGTTGGCGCAGCCGTGAGGCTATGGCGAGTCGTGTGGTGTCACGATTTAAGGAGGCTGCTAAGAAGCCAAAGAAGCCAACCTTTGCTCAGGCTAGGCAGATAATTTTTGATCACCTTAAGGCAGAGGGCTGGGTGGTGAAGGATAAGCTTAAAGTGCCTAACGCCACGTCACCGGACAAAGAGTACCGTCTCTGGTTCAAGAAGCAGGCGATTTACGCTACTTACGACGATACCGGCATCGCAAGCAACCTTAGTTTCAAACATGCACGCTCTATTTCTGATGATATGCGAAATCTGATTGATGGGCGGGGACAGGTCAATAGTAGGGCACTAGCTCAAGGACTCGACCACGCTAAGCAAATAAGTTCGGTATGATATGTCGGTTGCATTTCACAAAGGTCAGCAGCTAGGGGCTGAGGACCTTAACATCTATCTGGAGTCCCCCTCCGGAGTCCCCACTAATGCGGTCGAGATCTTTTACGGCCTCTACGATGTGACCACGGGCTCAGAGGTCCTTCTTGGCGTGCCGAAACGAAGTCCGGCTAATCCAGCTGTTGGATGCTACTACGCTAGTGTTATCATTCCTCTGGATGCCAATATAGGCCTCTATCGAGTGCGATGGACTTTTCGTGAACGTGTGGGAGCCCCTCTGCATCAAGCAGTTCAAGAGTTCGAGGTCATCGATAAGGCGACTCTTGACACTTCTTTGTTCACAAGCTGTGAGACCGACATGATTCGTCGTCTCCGTATCCTTTTGCGGGACAACAACCCTGATCGGAATTATCATTTCCGTCCTCCGGCCCATGAAGCGACGATCCAGCAGTACAATCAAGTGTTCGGGTATATTTGGGAAGACAACGAGCTTCAGGAGTATATCAATCGAGCTTTGGACATGATCTCGGCAGCTCCGCCGGCCACACCTTTTACGAGCTGTGACCAACTCGTGCAGTGCTATCCCCAGTGGCGCACTCTTCTTCTCAATGGGGCTATGCAGCATGCCCTTTTGGCCTTGATGATCAACTGGATTGCTGATGAGTTCGACTACAGCATCGGTGGGGTTAGTCTCAGCATTGAGAAATCGAGTAAGTACGAGAGTGCCTATCAGACGATGAGCGACCAGTTTGACAAGCAGTTGGAACGAGCCAAGGCTACAATCAAGGTTGTCAAAGGTCTTCAGCAGCCTCGCTATGGTATAGGTATTCGTAGCTCATTCGGTCCTTACACAGGTCGCGGTGTTTTGACACCCCAAAAGTTCGTTGGGTTCTAAGCATAGGTATTGAGCCCTAGTCAACATGGAGGTGCTCGCTTTGGTGGCGGTGCTCACTCCGACGGTAGTCGCAGCCGTCTAACTCTTTGATAGTCCGGGTAAGTCAATGGCACTTCCTACAATAACGAAAACGTGGAATTTCGACGTCAACAACGCTTCCCAGGGTATCCCAACCTCATTCCCTGATGCTGTTGCTCGATGGCAGACAACGATGCTTAACATCAAGAATGCCATGGTAGCTATATCCCCTGGATGGACTGTAGCAGGTTCGGGTGGAGCAGGTTCGGGCGGCGGCGGAGGTATCGATGCCGTGGACCGTTGGCAAGTTTCTACTGACATCGCTATTACGTCGGGAACGACAACGGGTAATGGTTGGATCGTTCTCCAGAACAATAGCATCCGTACTGGTTTCCAGGTCCTTCTCCAGCCTGTCTACACTGTTAGTGGTTGGCCTGGTGGGCTCTATATGTCGGTGAGCCCTGATGGCAACTTCACTGGCGGCACAGAGACTTCTATTCCAACGGCGACAGATGAGGTCATTGTTCGATACAACGCCATTAATGCTGGTACGTTTCCTGAGACACCTACATGGCATCTCATGATGTCGAGCGATGGTGAGTGCACACGACTCGCTATGCATTGGGGCTCGATCACTCGTGCGTACTTGAGCTGGGAGGTGCCGGCAAACCCTGTGGCGGGATGGACGGACCCTTGGTTCTCGGTTGGCTGCTACAACAATTTTCTTGTTGGGGTGCCTCGATACGAAGAGCTAGCTGAGCTGACAGACTTCACACGGGGTCGGGTAGGCATTATCGACATGCCTCTTTACCACACGAGTGAGGGCTGGGACTTCAACCTTATTGGTAGTGCGGCGGGTCAACGAATGTTGTTCGGCAATGACCTTGATGGGGGCGCCTTCCCCATGTCTCCAGTCGGCCTTGCTAGTGAGACTACAGGTGTCCGAGGGCGTCACGGCGAAGTGTTCGATGCCTGGTGGGGATCTAACGTCATCGCAGACAACGCTCACTACCCTGATACTTTGCCAAGGCAGTTTGTCCAGCTTGGACGGCTCATCGTTCCTTGGGATCAATCTGCAGGTGCCATCCTGAAGGTGTGAGCAATGAGCCAATATTCACAATCCAGCGTCGACTTCAATGGCTTTAACAATTACCTCGTTGTTGGAGACCATGCTCCGTATCAGTTCGAGCGTACAGATCCTTTTTCTGTCAGTGCTTGGGTTAGGACGACTGTGACATTCGGCTTCGATGCCATTGTTTCAAAGCTTGATGCCTCTGCACCTAATGTCGGGTGGGAGATTGGTGTGGACGCTGGAACTAGAGAGGTCGTGGTTCAGCTCATCAACACGTTTGCCACCAATCTGCTTCGAATAACGACGAATAGCGCTTCTCCAGCTCCAAATGATGGTGCTTGGCACCATCTTGTCTTCACCTATGATGGATCTAGTACACCTGGGGGGCTCATTATCTATATCGATGGCGTGTCGCAAAGCATGACCACTATCGATAACACTCTTACGGCGTCAATTCTGACCACGACACCTCTTCAAATTGGGGCTCGTGATGGGGTGGCTGAGCCATTCTTTGGCAATGTTGACGACGTGTCAATATATGACAAGGAATTGAGTGGGGCTGAGGTTACGGCAATCTACAATAATGGTAGCCCTACAGATAATCGCTTGCTGGCAACGGTGGCGAACCTTGTTGGATACTGGGGGATGGGAGACTTCTCAGCTTTTCCCACCATCAAGAACCTGGTGGCTAATGGAGGCCAGTCGGCTCAAGGTCACGACTTCTCTCGTCTTGATAATGACCTCGGGGTGTCTGGTGTTGTTTCGACAGATGGCTCTGCGGATAATCCTGGAGGGATCTCGAATCGTTCGTTCTCTCCAGGTGCTGTAGGCCGACGGTACATCATCACAGATGCCAACTTGGATGACCGGATCGGTAATCTCCAACCTGGCGCTCCCTTCTCTGTCAGTTTTTGGTATAAGTCCAACTCAACGAATGCGGTTGCAATCGTTTCCAAAATCGACTCTGCGTTGGTTCGGGGCTGGTACATCTCGCAGACCAATAATGCGGGTGGCGGTGCCTTGAATTTCATTCTTAGGGACGACCTTGGTGGTGGAGAGCGTGTAAACGTCAATGCTGGAACGAATGACCACGACAACACGTGGCGGCACTACGTCATGGTTTATGATGGCGTCACGCCTGTTGCTGCTTCGACCCTAACGGTGTGGCGTAATGCTGTTGACGTTTCGACAACAGGCACAGACACTTTCCCAGCCACGGGCACGTTCCTTAATACTGCTACGGACTTCCAGCTTAGTGGTCATGATGGGGGCAACCTCACTATTGAGCCGAACCATTATTTGGCTGAGGTTCAGTTCTACAACAAGGCCCTGTCGAGTGGGGAAGTGACAGCGCTCTACAATGCTGGAGCCCCTACCTACGCTCCTATTTTCACGGATTCCAATCTTGTGGGATATTGGCGTCCAGGCGAAGACTTTCATGACGGTGCCATGACCAACATGATTGCTGGGAACATCGATACTCTCAACTTTCCAGCAGGCCTCGTGTGTGGTGGAGAGGTTGCATTCCTGGGTCCCTTTAGCTCTTCTAAAGAGTTGGGCGAATTTACTCTAGGCACTGCATGGGTTCTAACTGCTGGGGACTCTAGTGGAGCGCCTCAGCCTGTCTATAAGATGCGAGCCCTTCAAGACCCCGGTCCGGGGTACCACGTGTGGACTGTGACCGGCGCCCCAGACTTTTTGGGATCCAGTGCCCCTGGTGCGATTCAAGCAGGGACCGCAGTTATTGCAGATCAGTGGGTTCAGTAAGATGGGGCCTGAAGTTGCGAGAATCCCTAAGTAGCTTAAGCTGGTCGGGCGGGATACCCCGATTACCCGATTCGGTGAATCTCAACTAGCTCTTTTGCTAGTAAATAGTCCTTCTAGGGCTAAGAATAAACCCAGATCCAAATATAGATGGAGAATCAGATGAGTGAATCCAAGCCGCGGCTAACCATTAATGACCCAGTGCCGTCTGAAACTATGAAGACGCTGACGGAACTTAACAATATTAAGGCTCGGATGGGTGTGAGGATGGCTGAGCTAGAGCTAGAAAAGATCAATGTTCTCAGTGCCATCAAAAAAACGGAGGACCAGAGGCAGCGTATATTCGGCAACATTCTTGTTGAACGTGGCCTGGCTCCCGGAACTCCTGTTGAGATCGATTTGGCTACAGGGGCTTTGAGCCTTCTTCAGGAAAGGGCCCCAGAGAAAGAGGCGGACACTCCTACTGAAGCTTCTAGTACTCCTTCAGAATAGACGCATTTCCCTTTATGGGCTGCGTACTCTAGGGGACCTATGCCCTACGCTACTGACCGAGATAGAAATCCACACCTTCTGGAACTTGAAAAGACGCCTTGGCCGGCGCCTCCTCTAAACCTATTTCTTACGAGTGGGTACCAAGCTGGTGTGTACGACTTGTGTTGGGATGAGCCTGCAAGTTTGGCTCTAAACTCACGGTTTCATATCATGGGGGTCAACGTCTATCGGTCATTCGATAGTGAGTTCGGACCTTTTGAACGGATCACGAATCTGCCTCAAGGGTCCCTTTTTTGGCGGGACCAAACTCAAGTAGCCCTTGAGGTCGGTGAGTCAATTGGGGCGGACCAGTGGGAACTGCGAGGGGAGGAGACCGCCGAGCTATTTGGCTCTCGGTTCTCCTTTCGAACCCTTCGTCGCCCCATTATCCAATCAGGTTCTCAGAACGTTCCGGCGACTAATCCTACGGACGTCATAGTAACGGTCAATGGGGAGCCTGTGCCAGTGCTTCGTGTTGATGGCGAAAATGGCGTGGTTGAAATCGATTGTGCTAGATACCCCGACGTTGAAAAGCAGCTGCTCATGCCAGTAGCCGACCTTTCAGAAGCTGCGGGCGCTGATGTACGTGTGACCTATCGATACATGCAGAACTACGTCAAGACAGACCTTCTTCAACGAGTTTTCTACCGCGTCACAACGGTGGGTATTCCGGTGTTCAAATCACTGAGTGAGTGTCAACCTTCGGACTTGGTTGAGACCCCCTTGGAGCGGGCAGCTGCAACGTCGAATGCCGAGATCGAAAAACTGGATTGGATCTGGCGAGAAAGTGTCCGTCGTAACCGGTGGATTCTTGACCAAGGGGGCGAGCGTGTGAAGGTCTTCTTGAGGAAGCACGTAGGCACACCTTGTCCTTGTGACCGCGGTGACTACAAGCAACCCATCAATGATTGCCCTCAATGCTTCGGAACTCGTATTCTTGGGGGTTATGAAGGCCCCTATGACATCGTTATTGCCCCAGATGATGCTGAGCGTCGTATTAGTCAAAGAGCTACGGGACGGACCGTTGAACACACCTACGAAGTTTGGACTGGTCCGAGGCCATTGCTTAGTCAGCGAGACTTCATTGTGAAGATCAATGGAGACCGTTACAGCGTTGGCCCCGTTCGTATGCCCACTAATAGGGGCATGGTGCTCCAGCAACACTTCAACATCGGTCATATTGATGAGAAGGACATTCGCTATTCCGTGCCAGTTCAGGATCCTCGTGGTTTTGCGGTGAATCATCTCAATCCAGTGGTTCCGCCTCAGCACTTTGAAGCTAAAAAGACGGAGAAGTGCAATATCCCCAATGAGCGAGAGATCCGAGGCCGCACTGTGGCGTGGGAAAATATCGTCTACTAGGAGTTCGTCTTGTTTGCACCTAAAGTCGTCACCCACATAAAGTACAAGCCGCTTATTCCAAAGGATTCTTTGGACCGCTTCGACTCCGAGAAGGTCCTCAAGTCTCTTCGCAGACAGGTCATTAAGGAGATCAAGAAGCAGATCATGGCGGAACCTTTTAGCCAAGCAGCCAAGAAGGCCCTCATTGATGGTTTCAAAATTACGATTGGGCCCAAGAGCGTTACCTTCCAGGCTACCGACCCTAGGTTCCGACCTTTGCTTGATGGTCAGAAGGCGGGGCAGATGCGTTGGCTTACCAAGGCGACTCGACCTATTCCAATCGTCACAGATACTGGTAAGCTCATTTTCCGAAATGCCACTCCAAAGTCGATGGAGAACGGAAGTTGGTACCATCCGGGTCGTAAGCCTACGAGAGTCATCGAGAAAGCTCGGGCAATCTCCAGAGAAGTCGTCAAGAAGCGTTTGCAGAAGCAGCTTCGTAAGCAGCTACGCCAGGCAATGAGGAGTCACAGATGAGGGGCGGAATTGATGTTGTTGGGTGCGTAACAGGTACGCACGTAATTGCTGATATTCAGATATCCGTGCCTCATATGGTTGCGGTTCATATTCCTGCGGACCTCGTACTACGTTCAAAAGACCTCCATAGGAGTCTTCAGCAGGGTCGTGTCATGAAGCTTCGAGGAGGGTCGGCTATTATGCCTGATCGGATGCGGACGTCGGATGTTGCTAAACGACAGTCGGACCAAGCAAGAATCGCTCATCTGGAAGCAGAGAATAAGAAACTGCGACGAGAGCTTCAGGAGTCCCAGTCTCGGGAGGCTGGTTTGCATCAAGTCATGGCGAGTCTTGGCAGTCAGCTAACCGGCATTCGAGGGGCTTTGGGTCGTTTGGAGAGCCAGGGAGGGGTCGCTACGACGGTTCAGTACGTTCAGACACCCTCAGGGGCGGCAGGGTTTGCAGTAGGGCCTACAGAGGCTGTTGGGGGTGAGGCTCCAACCTTCATGCCTGAGCAGATCACTCCCGATAATGTTGAGGCTTCGATTCAAGTTCGAACCGAGGAGACGAAGCCGTCCACTCTTTCTGGCGCTCGAAGTAAGCTTCGAGAGATGCGCAAGAAGAATGGTGACGACTGATCTTTCTATCAAGGTGGATGTTGTGACTAAAAATCCTAAGCAGGCCTGTGGTAACTGCTCGCAGTGCGACAGCAAGGTATCTAACCCCTACGAGTCCGTAGAAACGGTGTGGCACGACCCAACTTCCTACGACCTCGCTAAGCATGGCCCTCCGTACCTCAAACTGTCTTCGCAGCAGAAGTCTTTTGTGAGGGCCCATATGGCTTTGCCGGAGGTCCGTGAGGTGTTGGCTCAACAGTCAGATTACTACGCTAGTCTTCCCACAGAGGACGAACCCATGCGCCCTCTATCGTGGTTGCTAGCGGCGATGCGAGCCCTTTCTTTCGGACATCAAACTTTCCATTGGCAGACTCGGGGCCCCCAGTTTTATGGGGACCACTTGTTGTTTGAGCGTCTTTATGAGGAGAGTTTGCCGTTTATTGATGAGGTGGCAGAGCGGGCTGTTGGTGCGGGGTCACCAATGATGGTAGATTGCCAACGACAGATTGTGAATATGCATAAGATGGTGGACCTCGTGACCAGCCACTACAAGGATGTACAAGATTCAGCTCAGAGAATGGTACTGAAAGCGCTCTTTGGGGAGACGCTCTTTTTGGGCTTTTTGGAAGACGTCATTAAGATGTTGAAGGCTACTGGAAACTTGTCCGCAGGAACCAGTAACCTTCTTGAAGGACTCGCTGATAAGCATGAGCAATTTGTATACTTGCTAAAACAGCGGGCTCAACAAGCAACCACAACGGCATCGTACTCCTACGACCGTCGTTGATATATCCAGAACCAAACAAGGACATGAATATGAAAAGCACTGAGGGTGAAGACCTCAAGTTGGGGGTCGGTCTTGATATCGGCACTATGAATATCGTTTCGGCTCGTGAAAAAGGGGGCCGGATCATCACTAATCGCATTCGAGACGCTTTCCTGGATCTGGAGATTGAGGCTAAGCGGAGCCTTCGGTTGTCCAAGGTCAACTACATCGAGAAGGATGGGATGCTTATCGTCATTGGGGATTCAGCCCTCAATATGGCGAATTTGTTCAAGCGGGAAGCTCGCCGCCCATTGAGTAAGGGTGTGATCTCAGCAGGAGAGATTGACGCTCAAGAGGTGCTTAGCCTCATAACCAAGGATGTACTTGGGTCCCCTACCGTTGAGGGTGAACATTGCTTCTACAGTGTTCCTGCGGCTCCAATCGATGTGCCAAATCAGGACGTGATCTACCACCGAGAGGTCTTCCGTAAGATCCTTTCTGAGCATGGGTATACGGCTCATCCGACCAATGAGGCGATGGCCATCGTTTACAGCCAATGCGCCATGGAAAACTTCTCAGGGTTGGCCATCTCGTTTGGTTCGGGTATGTGCAACATCGCCTTGTCATATCAAGCCGCAATGGGTCTCGACTTCTCAGTAGCTCGCGGCGGCGACTGGATTGATACTCATGCTGCCAAAGCCTTGGGCAAGACAGCTTCGCAGATGTGCACCATCAAAGAGAAGGGTATCGATCTTCTCAACCCAAAGGATCGTCAAGAAGAGGCTATTGCCCTCTACATTCGAGCGCTCATTGACTATTGCTTGGAGAATGTGGCGGCTCAATTCAAGAAGGTTCAGAACGACGTCTCACTTCCTGAGCCTATCCCGTTTGTCATCTCAGGAGGTACTAGTAAGGCGGGCTCTTTCTTGGAAGTCTTCCAAGAGCAGTTTGCCAAGATCAAGAAGAAGGGTTTCCCCATCGAAATCAGTGAGGTGAGGGCCGCAACAGATCCTTTGACAGCTGTAGCTGAGGGCCTTTTGGTGCTTGCCATGGACGAGCACGAGGCCTGAGATGTTCTACTACTTGACGGGGGCGCTTAAGCGGCGACTCATCGTGGAACTGCGGGACAGTTTTAGTAGGCATCCTATTTACAGTAAGGTCGTCCCTTACATCCAGAATCGCTTCTCATTTAGTGAGCGCCCTCAGATGGGGATTGTGGTTCAAGGCTCTAGCTCCAATAAGGTGCAGTGGGCACCGGACAATTTCGTTGGAACCGTGACTAGCCACGTTATGCTGGCTCATGTGGGCCAACCCACGTATCCGTTGGAATGGGTCCGAGAAGACCTCAAAGTAGTTTCTGAGCGAGGTATGCCAACCCTTCCAGGGATGTACTATATTGAGATCCTTGAGGCTCCGACAACTAGTGAGGACTATGGCAGTTTCGCTATGGACCCTCTACTTACCTCGACAGATGAGGCTGTACTAGTCTTTCAGTCAGGGGTCGAAACGGAGGGGCAGCTACAGCAAGTCCCTAGAATTGATACCCTTAGGCTTTGGGAGAATGGCAGAGTCCTTTTGAACCAAGGAACGGATTACGATGTGAGTGCAACGGGGAGAATCACGTTTCTTCGAACGTTCCTTCCCAATACTCGAATTACAGCGGACTATAGGTATGTCGTTGATTCCATCGGTCCCGTGCCATTCCGGTGGAACTCGGCAGATTTCGAAACACTTCCCGGTGTGGTTCTAGCTTTTGGTAAGCGAGCCAAAAAAGGGGATAAAGTGGCTGTGGTCGTCTACCAAGATCGTGTGGCTACGGCGCAGGCTTTTGGTGGTAAGTTCGAGGCTAACTTTGAACTGACAATCATCGCTCGTGATACGACTCAGATGGAAGAGATGGCTGATATGGCCATCATGTATCTTTGGGGTGAGAAGAGAAGCCTTCTGGTTAATGAGGGCATCGAGATTCTGGATGTCTCGATGGGCGGCGAATCTGAGGAACTTGCTGATGAGGCGGGCAACTTCTTTTACCAGGCGAATCTGAGCCTTTCGATGCGAGCTGATTGGGAGATTCATGTGCCTCTACCGCTAACGATTAGCCAAGCGTTGCAAACGAAAACAGACGGCTCTTCTGGTATTCAAGTTGTTACTGCGGGAGACCTGTTTTTCCAGACCCATCCTCTCGTTACTGACCGTAACAACGATTTCGAGAGAATCACGTAATGCCTAAGTTCACCTTTGATTGTGGTGAGTGTGGCATTCGCTTTACCCGAACCCTTAAGATGGGGAGCCACCCTCATCATGTGTGCCCTCAATGTTCAAAAGAAGCTCCTCGTCTATGGGAGGGTCAGGGCTTCTCTCATGCCTTTGCGCCTGGGACTCCTACAAACTCAGGAGTTAGCAAGCTCGATAACCCTTCGGCAGACCACGTGGTTGGTGCCAGTGCCGATCAGCGTTGGGCTGAAATCCATGAGCGGGAGAAGGTAAAGAAGCAGGTTCGTAAGATGGGGGGAACCCGAGCCCTCGTACGAAAACACGGGCACGAAGGGGGCAAAGACTTCATTGAGTACTCAGCTGGGGATAAGAGCCTCATTACTGCTCGGAAGACGCTTGTGAAGAAAGCGGAGGCTGAGTCTTGGGGCTCAAGCAAAAAAGAAGCCACTTGATGCGATAAACTTTCGTTTACACCGTATTAGGTGACACGGCTTTGGTCGTGAGATGAAGATGTAGACCAAGATTCAGATCCAAAAAATTTCAAAACCACATCTAGATCCAGCATCTATTTCACAGGAGAAGCGGCGACATGGCTCTTGGTCCCTTTGTCACGTATGTACCCCCCGGCGTTTACACACGAACGCTAACTGAAGCCAACGCGGCTAACCTCGTTTCTGGCATCCGTATCCCCGTCTACATTGGAGTAGGCCAGGAGGAACTGGACCAGAGTGACTTGGAGTTGGTTCGGGGCTCTAGTTCAAATCTCGATCAGCAAATCGTCAATGAAGACGTGTCGACGCAGTTCGTCGTTGATGAGACTAACCCTAACCTTCCCGTTCTTGGAGCAGCTGATGGCCTTTTGGCCAAGTTCCGGGTTCGCAACTTCCCTATTGTCGATGGTCAGGGTTTTGGCCGGACAGCCACTGATGTCCGCAGCGTTAGTGTGACAGTAGATGGTCAGCCCGTTGCTGTAGGTGCTGTCGCAGGTGCTGACGGTTTCGTCACACTGCAAGTTCCGCCTCCTGCAGGAAGCAACATTCGCTGCACCTACTTCTTCCACCGTTCTGACACAGCGTTTACAGATGACGTCTCAGACCAAGTGTCCACGACCCAAGCAGAGCTGACCACACCAGCTTTTGCGCCGTTCGTTATCACAGCAGGCACGACCGATACCTTCATCTTCTCGGTGGATGGGACTGAGCACACAATCACCTTCTTGGGTGGTTCCTACACTGCTGCAGCCCTTAAGGGGGCTATTGATGCGGCTCTCATCAGTGGACTGGCTACATCGGTTGTGACCGATGCCCAGGGTCGAGACAGTGTGCGATTCTTCGCAGCTCGCAGCCTTGCTATCGGCTCGGGTAATGCCAACGGGGCTCTTGGTTTTGCTCCTAATACGACTACGAATCGAAACGCGTCTTTCCGCGTCTTCAATCGTCCCATCGTAGATGGCACTGATGGTGGCATCACTACGACCGACCCGACGAAGGTCACGGTTTTGGTCGATAACACTCTGGTCGTTGCCACAGCAGTTGACGGTAGTAATGGTCTAGTGACCCTACCCTTTGCTCCGGCAGCAGGGTCGACTGTCACTATCCAGTACTTCGCTAATACTTGGCAAGACACCTTTGATTACTTGCCCAACACCTTGGTGACTGAGGTTATCCGGTCTGGTTTCTCACCGGGCCGTAGTGACTACATCGAGCAGCAAGACTTTGTGGTATCGAACCCAAGTCCAGACGTCTCAATCATACATTGGGGTGCAAGCTTTGTAGTAGCCTCTACGCTCCGGTCTCCTGGCGCTGAAGTCTTCGATAATACGCAGATCCTTCCCACTCTTGTGGACGACAAGATGCATCTCGCAGCGTGTGAGCGGCAGGTCGACACCTCAGTGGTTCCTGCAGTTGCAAGCGCTACAACGTTCTTGCTTCCAGCCGTTCCTACAACGGGTAATGGTCGGGACACCACCTTGGGTAGTGACACCTTTACCGCGGTGACCAACAATCGTATTGGCCTCAATACGAATCGTCCCGATTTGGTGCAGGCTTGGGCCGGCACTTCCGTAGACGATGCTTTGAGCCGAGCAGCTCTAACAGTGACTGAGGTCAATGCCGCGACTCGGGAAGTCATCTTCCAGGAGGCGGTGCCTGCAAGTCATACAGTTTTCGCAACCTTCTTCTACAGCCGTTTGGTGGACGATACTTACATCCTCACTAATAAGGTGCCTGGTGCTGTAGGTGTCGGTCAGTTCGAGGTCCTCTCGACAGCATCCAACGCCCCAGTTTACCAAGTTCGATTCGGAACGAAGACAGGTCTGCCTGAGATTGTTCAGTGGCCTCGCGGTGTAGAGCAGATCACGGATGCCTTCCACACAGGTGCGGGTACTCCGCTGTCTGAGACCGTTACGGTCACTTTCGATTCGTCAGCGGCGACGAACGCAACCTTCACCAACACTGGGCAAGCCCCTTATAGTTTCTACTCCACAACGTCGGACACGTGGCGTACGGACCTCAATGGTGGCGGCACTCTAGCAACGAACCTTAATACAGCAACCCGAGGCTTCCTGGTTTCGGACCCGTTGCCTTTGACGGCAGGTTCGCTGACAGCAACTATTACGGCGGCAACCAACGATGTTCTGAATCTGACCATTGATGGGGCTCCTAATACGGTTGCAGTTACGCTAACAACGGGTCTTCCCAACCCAACTCCAGCTCAGATCGCTACGGACATCAATGCTGCCATTGATGCCGCAGACTTCTCGGGCTCTGGTGGTATCGACTTTACAGCTACAGCCCCCAATGCTTTGGCTCAAGCCACTACGGTTGGTGACACTGGATTCCTCATTGTTGAATCGCTTTCAACTCCAGCGGCTCTGCCCGGTGGTTTTGATCACGCATCGACAATTGCTGTTGCTCAAGGCACGGCTGAGGGAACTCTCGGATTCGCAACTTTCCAGTCTGCTTCGGGCTCACCCCAAAGCATCAACAAGCCTGCAACTTTGCTGGGCTCCAATGCGGGCACCTTCAACATCACAGCAGGTTTGGATGATGAGTTGAAGGTCCGTATTGATGGTATCGATTACACAGTCACTTTGACTGCTGGTGCGGCTGTAACCACAGCTACACTTGTGACAGATATCAATACAGCGGTGGGCTCAACCGTCGCCTCAGCTGGAACGTTGGGCAACCTTGATCAGCTCCGACTTTTCTCGACGACCAATAATGAGGGCTCGACTCTGGTTATCTTGGATGGCTCGGCAAACACCCTCTTGGGCTTCAATCAGGGAGACAGCGCAGGCAATACGGCTGTTACGGCACAAGAAGTTGTCAACTCGCTCAACGCTACAGCAGGCTTCCTACCAGCAGCCGGTGTCGCCTATGTAAGTGAGATCGATGGCAACGACTTTGTGACCATCGAGTCTTTGACCACGGGCGCAACGACTTCTTCGGTAGTCTTCGTGGCAGGAGCGGCTTCAGCCTTCAACGAGACGTCTGGAACTGGAATCACAGCTGGTACTAGTGGAGACTCTGGTGAGGATGCTGCAGACAACTTTACAGTGTCGTCGAATCAGGCTCTTGGTTCGGCTGGTACAGGTATTCCTGGTCAGACCTACACCGATGCTCGTACGGGTCTTCGTTTTACGGTTCTTCCGTCAACGGTGGGCTCTTACACAGCAACGGGCTCTTTCCAACTTGATGTCAGTGCGACATGGAATGTGAACCCTGCGGTTCCGTACCTCAGCCTTGGCGGCATGGAGTTGATTGTTACTGACACTGTGAATGTAGGTGTGGACGATACAGCTACAGTACAGGCCTTCAACCCTGGGGGGCTGGAACCGGCTATCGGCGACTTCTACTTCGTGACCTATAAGTTCCTTAAGCAGGATTTCTCGACGAGACTCTTCCAGCAATTCAAGACGGTTGAGGCCAACTTCGGCGCCCTTTCTGCTGAGAACCGAGTCACGCTAGCAGCCTACTTGGGTATTCTTAATGGCGCTGTCTTGGTAGGTATTAAGCAAGTCCTCAAGGTCCCAAATACGAATCAAGCTTCGGATGACGCCTTCATTGAGGCTATCGCTGAGCTGGCTACTCCGTTGCGAGGGAATATTCGGCCCGATGTGTTGGTACCTTTGGCTACCTCTACGGCGGTTTACCAGTTCTTGATGCAGCACGTAGAAACCCAAAGCAACATCCGTAACCAATCGGAGCGTATGGGCTTCATTGGGTTTGCATCTGGCACTACGCCGACTGTCGCACAGACCATCACTAAGAGTTTGCTTTCGAATCGTATCGTTGCGGTCTATCCAGACTCTGCGGTTGTCACTCTGACTAATGAGTTGGGTGAATCCTCTGAGACGTTGGTTGACGGTACCTTCCTTGCAGCAGCAGTTGCAGGAGCGGTTGTTAGCCCAGCAGTCGATGTTGCTACGCCTTACACACGGAAGACCATTCAGGGCTTCACCCGGCTTCAGCGTCAGCTTGACCCCATCGAGGCTCACCAAACGGCTGTGGCAGGCGTCACCCTTTTGGAGGACTTGGACCCCATCGTCCGAATTCGCCAAGGTCTCACCACAGACATGTCGACGATTCTCACCCGGCTTCCCACCGTAACTCAGATCGCTGATCATGTGCAGCAACAGAGTCGCGGTGTGCTGGATGTCTTCGTAGGCACGAAGTTCTTGTCTAGCCGTACGAATGAGGTCGAAGTGAGTATGACGGCTCTCTTTAATCAGTTGGTTCAGGCTGAAATTGTTGGCGCCTTCACTGGCATCGCAGCTCAGGTGGACCCTGAGGACCCGACCATTCTTCGGTTCGAGTCTTTCTATCAGCCCATCTTCCCGCTTCTCTACCTGGTCCTCACCTTTAACTTGAGGGCTCGCATCTAGTCCTGCATAATGGACTTACTCCCCCAAAACGCTTCGGCGGTTGGGCAGAGGCCACTAAGGAAACTTGGTGGCCTTTGATTTTTAATCTGATGGTGCCATTGCTTTGGTGTAGGTTTTTCTTATTGACTGTGTGAAGGTAGAATGAACGCTCGACAAGCCATCCAACAGGCACTTAAGCAGACCCAGGCCCCTATTGTCGTCACTGCTGTGGACGACGATTTGATTGGTGAGCTTCAAGTCGCTGAGTACATGATTTTTTTGCTATCTCTCGATACGTACATCCGTTACGTTGAAGAAGCGACCAATCAAGAGGACCCTACTGACAAGGTGATTGAGCGAGGGCTTAGAATCCTTCGTCAGGCCGATGGAGGATTGGATAAGATCCGAACCTTCTTGGATGATTGTCTTCCGAGTGCCACTCATAAGCGTATGTTGGTCAAGTACCTCCGACAGCGAGTTTCTGATTCTGCTGGAGTTGGTCGGCGAGCTTTTGGTTTGCGTACTCTCATGACTCGCGGTGGCGCTTCTACAATGCGGGCCATCTTCAAAAGCAATCGAGCCCTCAAGCAGATTAAGGCCGCTATTGCGGCATCCATGATGGATGATGCTGACGCAGCTCTTGATTTGTTTGCAGCCTTGCCTATGCAAATCGCTCCTATTCGAGCATGGATCGATTTGGCTGCTGACACAGCGGGTTCAGGTGAAGTTGTAGATAGTCCTGTTCAAGCAGGTATCAATGAGGCTACGGACGCAGCTCCGGCTATGTTGATGAGCCAAGTAGAGGAGCAAGCTTCTACAGCAGCAGCGGACATTCGAGAGGCTCAAGAACAGCAAACTGAGCGAGTCGTTGAAGTAGAGCAGGCCGCTACAGAGGCAGCCCGAATCACGATGGCTCGGGCAGGAGAAGATGACGCTCCGATCACAAAATCTGAAGTCATTGGTGTGGCAACTGCTGTGGCGGCTGCTGTAGCGGCTGACCCCACGAACCCTGCCAATATCCCAGCATCGCTGAAGGATACTAGGCTGGACCCTGAGCAACTAGCAGCAGCTTTGACGGATGGTCGAGTGTTGGTGGCAGCCGGTGCTGGTGCAGGTAAGTCCACGACTTTGGTGGCTCGCATCAAGCACCTCGTTCAAGATCGAGGAGTTGCACCAAGCCGCATCATGGCAACAAGCTTTAGTTCTGATTCTGCCGCAGAACTAAAGGAGAAAGTTAGCGAGAAGATTGGCAAAGATATCGCCAGTCAGATGAACAACGGCAATAGCCGTTGGACGCTGCACTCGACCTTCAAAAAGGTCATTTTGGAGCATGGTACGCCAGCTGAGAAAGAAGCCATGAAGGGCGACCCTTCAAAGGCTGCTTCTGCAGCGGCCCGAACCGTTCAACGGTTGTGGGAGGTTTGCTTCGACAATGATCGAATCCCTGACGCTGAGCGCCGCCCAACCCCTGGTAAGAAGGAAATGGAGCGTTACAAGACGCAGTGGGCGGGCAATAACATTTCTCCTGCCGAGGCTATGGCTAAAGCATCTTCCCGTAAGGAGGCCGATGCCGCTCAATGGTACGAGATGTATGAGGGTGTTAAGGGCGCTATTCCTGGATGGCGCCCTCCTTGCCCGTCACAAGCAGCTGGCACGATTATGGGCCCATTCAATTCTCGGCACCGAAAAGGCGGCAAACGTCTAGGTGACTTTGACGACATGCTTGGCGTTGCTCACCGAATCCTCAAGGAGAAGCCGGGGGTTCGTAAGACGCTACAACGTCAGTTTGACCATGTCCTTGTAGATGAGTGTCAGGACTTGAATTTGGTCCAAAACGAGCTGTTTGAGATGTTGACTGAGAACATCGATACGTCCAAGGGGCAATCGATTTGGATGGTTGGCGACGATAAGCAGAGCATCTATGGTTTTCGTGGCGCCCGTCCCGACATTTTCATTAATCGGGCCGACAAGGAGGATTGGACTCTCCGCCCAATGAGCACGAATTATCGGTGTGCTCCAGAGCATGTCGAAGCGGCGAATAAGCTCATTGCCCACAATGAGAATCAGATCCCTATGCCAGCTCGCCCGAGCCCTCATAAGTCTCGGGGCACTGGAAGCCTCAAGGTCGATACTTCTTCCGATGAGGCTACAGCAGCTTTGAGCGTCATCGAAGAAATCAAGCTTGCGGCAGCATCGGAGCAGTCCTCGGATGAGGAGAAGCTCAAGTATTACGGGTCCAACGCTGTCTTGTCTCGGACCAATGCCGAGTTGCATGCTTACGAGACGGCTTGTATCATCCGCGGCGTCCCTTACGGTCGTAAGGGCTCATCCAGCTTCTTTGGGTCTCGTGAGACTACGGCTGTTCTAGGGTACGTCCAACTGCTTACAGGTGATGACCCTGTCAAGATGCAGGCAGCTCTGGGCTCGGTCATTGACACACCCAATCGTTTCTTTGCAGGTAAGGCTGCTAAGGATCGTGTCCAAGATGCTATCCGGACCTATGCCCGAGCGACGGGTAAATACATCAAGGACATCAATCCGATGGAAGCTCTAAGGAGCGGTCACTTCCGAGACATCTTGGCTGAAAAGCTCGTGCCGTATAATGCTCGTGGTCGAGACTTTAAGGTTCGTAAAGCCTTGGAAAACTTGTCATTCCTCCTTGAGGACTTGGATGACATTCAACTCGAAATGGCTGATAGCCCAGGGTACACTACTCAACATATGTTCGACGACATCATGGCGATCTCGGGTCGAACTTCTCAAGTGGACCCGGCTACAGGCCGGATGCGTTATGTCGACACCACTCTTGGAAATGAGCTTTCGATTCAACTCCGAGACTCTAAAGATGAGAATGAAGACGGTGAGGAAGAGGACGCAGATAAGCCCGTAGGCAATATCGCCTTCCTCTATGCCTTGGCCAAAGCAGATCCCACTGACCCAGAAGATTTGGAGAATGATCCCGCTTCCCCGATGGGCTTCAAAGCGAAGATGGAGCGTTATGCTCAGCGAATGCGAGACCTTCGCATCGATCTCAGCAAGTACACTGGTCCCATCGAGGACCTTCCTGGAGTCTACCTTGGCACAGCCCACAGCGTGAAGGGGTTGGAATGGCCCAACACTTTCGTGAATATGCCGGCGGGCAAGTTCCCTTTGCAGCTCCGGGTAGACCCTGAAGATCCGCCCTCTGTTGAGGAGATGGGTCAACACATGGAGGATGAGCGGCGTTTGGCTTATGTAGCTTTGACTCGCTCCCAGAAGAATATGACCATTGTCTGTCCTAAGACGGTTGGTGGTCGAGAGGCTGGTATCAGCTCGTTCGTGGATGAGGCCGGGCTTAGCGTGGGAGAAAATGTTCTCGCAGCTGGTACGGTGGAGGCTATCGAAGCTGAGGCTGATGAAGTCATGAACAAAGAGGCGTCTGTTGAGGTTGAGGGTGCCTACGAGGGCCCTCCTGACTTGAGGCCCGAGGACATTGCTCTTCTTGAAAGTCAGAGTCCGTGGAAATCGGAAGGGGTTGAATAATGGCTGGTGGTGCAGGCTCCCGGTTCGTCGAGATTACGCTCGAAGAGATCGAAAAGTTTCTTAGGCGGGGTTTTCGGGTACTCCGTCCGCGAGAGGTGCAGATCAAGGGCAGCGAGATTGCCTACGACCTGAGTCTCAGCAAATTCGTCATTATTCGCATCCAAACTTCGATTGCTCGGGGCCGGGATGTGGGTCGAGGTCTTGGACAAGACACTATCAAAGTGCGTCTCATGTCCAAGAAGGGCTCTCCTCTACTTCCAGGGCGAGTGAAGAGCACAGAGCCTGGTAAAGCTGCTGTAAAGCGAACCAAGAACTGGAAAGCGACTCTTCAGAAGCGTATTGAGGAAGCCGTTGAGCTTTATGAGGACAAAGAGAACTATTGGGACAGCCGGGCAGGGGCTCGTGACCAAGATCTCCCTGATGAAGATCAGGCTTCGAACAATACGGGTCAGCCCGAAGAGCGGCAGGAGCCCAAACCTAAGCCTGCGCCTAAGCAGCCTGCTTGGAGAAGCGACCCTCCTACAGACAAGCAACTCTGGCTCATTGGTAAGCTTCTGAATAGTTTGGACGAGGACCAGTGGGTGGCGAACAACATGGAACGTCGTTTCAAGTTGGCTTGGCCTCCAACAACTGACAGCCTACAAGAAGCTCTCGATAAGGGTAAGGCCAGTACATTCATCGATATACTCAAGAGTGAAGTTGGTGCCGTGTTCACCCATAGGGGTCGTTTCGCAACGGAAGATGACGCTTATCGTTATGACCGAACGAACGGGAACTGACTTTGGTGTAAACTAGTTCGGTGAAGGAACTAGAACTAAACGTCGTCGTTGACCCTAAGGTTGATCGAGTTGTCACGAACTCTCTAGCTTTTGGTGACTTCGAGCTAGCAGAGGGGTCTTCCGGAGCGGTTTACCCAGATGAGGTCGAGGGTCTTCCTCTGTTCTATTCAGACCTCATTATGGGTAAGCCCTTTCCCATGACGCTGGTCACCCGAGGCGTTCAGTCTCTCAGCATGCTGCTGTCGGTCACCCTGTTTCTTTATAGGGACCTAGCAATTCATCCAAAGACTCCAAGTTTGGTGGCAGCAACAACACTTGTTGAGCGACTAGAATACGCAGGTTTGGCCCATATAGACCGAGACTTGGCCCGGTTCTTTCTATTTTTGATCGACTACCTACCTCCGAAGCTTGGGCGTAAAGACCAGCAGTCTCGGTTGCAGGCAGCGGTAGGATGGTTGCGTCAGTACGTGATTGAGGGCTCGTTGCCTGCCCTACCTCCTGAGCCGCCGCCGCCGCGAATGTTGGATCATGGTGCTGATGGGTTCGTAGTTGGTGAAATGCCAGGGGAACGACTAGCAGAGGGGTGGATCGAGTTTTTTCGTCAGGGCCACCTCCGTGGGATTTTGGTGGGTTCCCTAAAAGACCATCGTCGTCCCATGCTGGTTGCTCGTAAAAGCCCCCATGTGGGGTTTGATCTTGCCAAAGCTGCTGTCGTCCTAAATGAGGCTGAAAAAGCCCTAGATGCGCCTGGTGAGTGGCTTACGGATGAGGGTGGGCTGTGGCTTTGGGGCCCGGAAGGCGGAACACTTCTTCCCCTCTCGGCAGTCCTAGAAGTGCTCATCCGGGTTTTAATTTGCAATAGAGCTTTCGTGCCCCACCTCTAGGTGAGGCATGTCACGACTTCTTGTAACGGTAGGCACCGACGGGCACACGGATTGGGTTAAACTCCCAAATGGGACCAAAATGTCCCTGGGACCAATCTCTGTGCTTCAATTCGTCACGACTCTTTCACTATCTAAGCGAACGAGTCGTTTGGCGTTGGACCGCTATTTGGCGGGAGACGCTATCATGTTCATGGTGGATGAAGACCGTTTGTGGGAATTGCTGGCGCCTCGGAGAGCCCGATGGGCTTCTGACGGTAATGGTTCTTTTATGGCACCTGATCAGCATATCCACCCAACGGGGAAAGAGACTATGAGCGTAATCAGCAAAAACCTAGAAGCTTTGGAACAGCACGTCGAACTACTCAACAAGCATGCCAGCACTGTAACGCCTGAGCAGCTTGCCGAGGGCCATAAGATCCTTGCGGAGTTGGTTCACAAGATTGAGGCCGGAAGTGAAGGCACAGATGTGGCTTTGCCGCAGAGCCCCGAAGTGTCTGAGACACTAAGTGCGGAAGGTCTGGCTTTTGACACTGTTCAGGCCAATAAGGCTTTGGCTGATGAGATCCTCACAGCTAGTGAGCAGACCGTCACCCAGATCGATAAGCTTGTCGCTGCTGGCAAAAAGTTCGCTGCGGATCGTGCCAAAGCAGATATCTATCAAGTGACCTCCAAGGTCGCTGGCATCCTTAGTGATGCTGAGCTGACCGAATCGTGGGTTTCTTCTGACCTGAAAAAGCTGGCCTCTAAAGCCAATCACCTTCGCGGGTTGTTTCTCCCAACCAATCAGGGTTGAGGGACGCTTCCTGGAACATGCACACCCAGAACCATATTTCGAGGAGATAAAAAATGGCGAAGCCCTCTGAACTAGCCAACTACATCTATCGGATGGGTACGGCCCCCAATACCAGGGCGGCCATTTCCCAGAAGAACAAAATTTACAGCTATATGGCCGGTCAGGACTCCCCTGCTTTTCGTCAGATCGGCGTAGTGAGTGAATTCGGACATGACGAGTCGCGAGCAGTGGATCCCATTCGTGGAGTGGGTTTCGGCGATCAAATCGCTGAGTTGGTCCCTGGTGTGACTGAACCGATGACTTTGACTCTAAACAAGACGCTGCTTTATGCAGTCAACTTGTTCCAAGTTCTCGGTTATAAAGGTGGTGTCGAAGGTCTCGTCAGAAGCCTCAAGCACCATCGCTGGCCTTTCGACATCAAGCAGGAGCTAGTCTTTTCTGAGATCGCTACTGCGAGTGATATCGATGGTGCTGCAGGAGCAAAGGCTGCTTCGGTACAGCCCGCTGGTGCCGGCTTCTTGGCTTCGGGTGCATCGGCTCTGTTCACCTTCTTTGAGGGTTGCTGGCTGAATAGCTATTCAGCTTCGTACACGTCTGATGCGGCGATTGTCGCAGAAAATGCCTCGGTGACGGTGACAGACATTTTGGATGGCGTGAGTTCGTACGGCGAGTTCGTTGCTACGGGTCTCGCACCTCAGGGTGTGGATGGTACCGCTGGTGCCGGCGCCTCTCTGAGGTTTGCTGGTGGTGCAGCAACGCCCCCACCACAACTCTAGTCTGATAGGAGCCGCCGCTTAGTTGTGGCGGCTCTAATTGGCTTGGACGACGATGAAGATGGAAAATGAAAATAAGCCTCACTCAGGGCAATCCCGCTCTACCTGCAACCTCATTATAGGGTTCATGGGATAGGTGTAGGCCAAGCCTTCTTTCGTCGTCCTCCTTACAAAATAGGAGATGAAGATGGCAGAATTGAAAGCAGCAGCGCTTCGAAAAGCACTTTCGAAGGCTCGTGAAGTTGGACGTATCGAAGAGTCCGTAACGATCTCTGGATGTGAGTTGGTCTTCCAAAATCTCACACCAGATGACTACGAATCTATTGTAGCGGACACGACAGATTTGGATGACGTCGAGTATATCCACACTTATCAAATAGGTCATGTCTGCCGTGCAATCTGTGAGATTGACGGAGTTGACTTTCGAGGAGTTGAGTATATCGAGGATGAGGTCCAAGACCCGAAAAATCCAAGTCAGCTCGTACTTCGCAAAATTGAGCGTCATGCGTGGATTCGCGACAACATTATTACCACATGGACCCGCGAGGCCATTATGGTGGCATGGCGTAAAATCACGGAACTCATTGCGACTGCGGATGAGAAAGCTAAAGAAGGTGTTGAGTTCCTTATTCCTGAGGAAGATTCTGAGACAAAACTTCGGCGGATACTTAATGAAATCGCTGAGGTGGAGGAGGACCTTCCAGCTGAGCTGTTGGAAAAAGTCCTTTCGGAGGCAGGGTACGTCAAGAAGACGAGCCTTCAGGAATTGGAAGCGGCGACTAAGCGGGTTGATGGGTTGGCCAAACTTGAAAATCAGGATCAAGTTGTTGTCCCGCCAGTGTCGCAATCTCAACCCCAGCAGGTTCAACCCGTTGAGTCCCCTCCTCAGCCAGCACAGCCTGTATTGAGTTCTCCGCCGGTAGAGCAGCAAGCTTCACCACCCGTTCAGCCACAGAAGCTTCCTCTACCAACAGGGCCTAAAGTTAGCCGCCCTTTGCCTACAGGGGACCCCAGAGAAATGATGCGGAATCGTCAACCTCTTAATCAAGGGGCCGTTCCTTCACAGATTCCGACACCCACTGCAGCTCCAATGGCTCATGCTGCCCCCCAACCAGCTGCTCCAAGAGCACAAGTTCCTGAATCGATTCGTCGGGCAGCCTTGCAAAATACCGAATCTGTTAAGGGCCCTCAGCAGCTTCCAGTTGAGGGGAGGTCCGTTAGAATCGCTGCTTTGGAAGGCAACCCTTCAGGCGTACCTCCTGTTGAAATGCCCTTGATACCAAATGAGGTTCCGGAGGTGCGTAAGCAAAAAGGGCTCGACCCACGAGCTGCAGCGACGATTATTGAACAGCCCCCTGTTGCTGGAGTGAATAAACACTACAAGCCGCCTCCGAAATTGTAGGGGGTCGAATGACTACAGCTGCAGACAAATTTGCTATTCAGCAGGCAAAGCTTAGGAACGAACACGGTGTGCCCTCAAATCCTGAGGACATCCGTATCGAGGCTCCAAAGCCAACAGCGGCTGAGATTAATCCAGAGGTCTATAAGGATGTGGAGCCCATGGTCATTCGCGGGTTCCTCTATTCTTCAGCAGTCATCAATGGTGTGGCCTTTTCGTTCAAGAGTTTGAACCACAACGAGTTTGATCGTATCAAGCTTTACGGGGGCCTCCACAAGAATTCTGTCGCAGCATCTCGCCGATACGAAGACCTTTTTCTTGCCTTTGGCGTGTACACTGTTGATGGAATCAATGTTCTTGCGAATCGTGATACGTACATCCCGGAGCTTGCTAAGTTTTTCAGCTCTATGGATGGTGCGGCTCGAAACAAAGTCATCTTTGAACTGAGCGATCTTAATCGTAGAGCGACCCGAGCTATCATCATGGTGGAGGGTTATGCAATGGAAACAACTTCTCGTCTTCGTTGGGCTCAGCGTAAGGGGATGGAGCTGTCTTCAACAGCAGCTACAGGCATAGAGGGCACCGTAGGATTGGGTCTCAACTGGGGACAGTTTACTTGGCGAGCATTGAATCACTTCGAGGATGCCAAAGAACTGGCAGAACGTGAGTGGGAGAACGCCAAGTTCGTTGCATCTGCTATGGCCGGTAAGGGGATGAGTAAAGTCCATCACCAAGATAAGCAGCGTCGCAAGGAGGAGAAGGAGGCTCGCCTGGAGAGGCGGGATAAGATCCTTCGTTACGCACTTCTAGGTGAGATGCCTGAAGATTCTAAGGCCAACTTCTCTATGAATGCTGCACACACTGTTGAAGAACTTGCTGATCAACTTGAGCGTGACCTCAAGGGGGAGAAGGATTGGCATGATGAGGTTGTAGATGCTCATCATCGCCGGGCTCGTGCTGAACGTGAATCCAAGAGGGCACAGATTCAGCAGTTCCAAGCAGACTACGATCAGAAGTACGGCTCGAACCCTCTGTTGGGTGAGACTGAGATGGGAGGACTGTCTCAAGCTGAGGTTCAGGAGCGGATGTCCCGGCGACGCCAGCTCATGGCTCAACGCTTGGCTTCTCGCCAAGTCTTCTCTGAAGTTCACAACCCCAAGATGTCCAGCTTCATGGATAAGTGGTACGGAGCGGACTCTCTTGATCAAGGTGAGGACTTGGGTGTTGTGCCAAAACAACAGCGGGGTCTCTCGCTACCAGGACGACGAGGTAAAGACTGATGGCCACTGAGGATATCCTAGAACTAGGTATTGATGTTGATACGAAGTCCGCCGTTCGAAGTATGGCTGACTTCGAACGTCAGATGAAGCATCAAATGAAGACCATTACCAAGATGGTTGAAGACCTTGGTAAAGCTAGTTCGAAGTCTGGAGCTGCTGCGGCGGCGGGTACCGATGCGTGGACGAGGTCCCTAAAGGACCTCACTGGTGCTACTAAAGACCAGAAGCAAGCCCTGCAGAATCTGGAAAGCCGTGCCAAAAGTGCTTCAGGTGCTGAACTAGAAGGCATTAAGAAGACGTACAAACAAATCGTTAAGGAGATTCAGACCAAGTCTGTGGGCTTGTTCAATATGAAGAAGATCGCCAGCAACATGAAGTCGACTCTCTCTACAGCTTGGGGTGACTTCAAGAAGACTGTAGGGGCGTTCTTCTCGAAAGACCTTAAAGGGATGGTAGATGTCCTTGGCGGAAGGTTTATTAAGGTCTTGGGCGCTGGGGTTGGTGGCGTTTTTGGTAAAGCTGGTTCACTAGCGAGTAAGGCTGGAAAAGGTATCGGGGGTATTGGCGGTCGTATGAGCAAGGCCGGGAAGGCCCGAGGTGGTATGAGTGGTGCCGCTATGGGAGGGGCCGGTGCCGCTATGAAGGCTCTAGGCGGGGCTATAGGTAAGATGGGTCCCATGCTTAGGACTCTTGCTAAAATAGGCCCCCTCATTGCAACAGCTTCGACAGCAATTCTGGCGGTTGTGAAGGTCCTTATTGACGCTGAGTCCCAAGCGAAGGGGTTTCAGAAGCAGATCTTGCAGGCTGCTTCATCGGCAGAGTTCTTGGCTGATTCGGGAGGCAATGTCGATGTGGCTTTCAATAAGATGTCCGGTACCTTGGCTGAGATCCGGAAGTCGGCTTTCAGTTTGGATAACTTGAAATGGGGTATCTCGTCTGAGGAGCACGTACAAACGCTCAATACCCTTACTCAAGCAGGTGTGTCACTTAGTGCTATCACAAAAGAGGCTCAGCGTTCTGGCGTGGCTGTTGGAGAGTTTACTGCGGAGCTTACTCATGTCGGAGTCGCTTACTCTCGTGCTTTCGGCCTCCCGTTGCAAGAGATCATGCAGCTTCAAGCAGAGATGTCGACTGAGATGGGTATGAGCTTGGAGTCAACGAAATTGGCTTTTGAGCAGATGACTCGGGGAGCTTCAGAGAGTGGGATTGCGGCCAACAAGTTTTTTGCGATCATTCGAGGTGTGAGTCAAGACCTCAGTCTCTATAATATGCGTATGGAGCAGTCGGTCAAGCTTCTTAAGATGTTGGGTAAGGTCATGAATCCCAGAGAAGCTCAGAAGTTTATGCAGTTCGCAACGCAGGGACTCAAGAACATGAGTCAGGATGACCGACTCAAGATGAATCTCCTAGCTGGTGGGAAGGCTACTGGGATTATCCAGAAGGACCTTAAGAGTAAACGTAAAAATCTAGCTGACGACATTACGAAAGCTCTGAATATAACTGATAAGAAAGAGGCCAAAAAGATCCAAGCGGCTGTGAACTCAGGTGATGCTTCTGAGTGGATTAATAAGATTGACCCTAGCAAGCGGGGAGCGATTAAGAGCGCCTCACTTGACTTGAAGACTGATACTATTGCTGCTGGTAGAGGGAAGTATGGTGAGGCTTTTGCAATGGAGAACCTTAGTGCCGGAGCTTCCTTGGACATGATGACCGCAGCATTGACGAGGTTTACTGGAGGTGGGTCTCTTATAGAATCTGCTGGTTCTCTCGGTTTGGGTAAAACGGCAGAGATGCTTGGGGTCAGTACAGACATTCTTCGAGGTCAGATGAAAATGGCCGTAGCTGTTGAAGACCAGAAAAAAGCGCTTGTTAAGTCGGGTAAGAAAACAGCTGACGAAGTTAAAGCCATGAGTACCCAAGATATCCTAGAGACGTTGTCTGCTGAAGAGCAGTCTACGTTGAAGAAAGGTGTCAAAAAGACAATGACTGCTGCTGAGAAGCAGTCTGAACTTACCTCGACCTTGGTGGATAAGTTGGGCGTTCTTGTCGACTTCGTTATGAATAAACTCTACGGCGTGCTTCAAGATATGTGGATGGTTCTTAAGGCTTTTGGCATGACTGTTGGAATAAGTTTTGACGATAACTCTGCAGAAAGAGCCTCAAGGCAAGCAGCTTTTGATGATAAACCTGGGGGTATGGTTCGCGGAGCTGTGGATGCAGCGAAAAAAGCAAAAAGCGGCGGAGGGAGTTATGAACAGGCCCTTGTTTCCAATTTGATTATGGGTAAAGGCAATCTGGGTGATTCCATTGCAAAAGCTATGAAACACGATAGTGGTTCGACTCAAGCAGGTTTGGAATCATCAGAGTTTAAAAGTACCAATGCAGCAGTGGAGCGTCTGGTCAAGTCCCTTGGGGGATCTATGCGAGCTGGAAGATCCGATAAGGAATTTGGAGATGCTGTAGCTCGTTCGATGGCGAGTGCAGGTGTTTCTAAGGAGAAGCAAGAAGCCGCTAGAAAGATGGCTCTAGGCGGAGAGAAGGACTTTTCGAAGATTATGTATGGGGCGGGTCTCTCGAACAAAGAGATGCAGGGTACCGTTCAGAAAAGCCTCTGGGAGATTGATGGTGGAATGCTAGCCAAAATGGCCCATACCATTAAAGGAGATGCTGAAAATGTAGGGCAGGCACGGGTTATTGGCGCAAAAAAAGATGGAGCGTCTTCTGAGTTTGGATCAAGTGACGAGGCTAAGAAGTTGCTTGAGAAGCAGGCAGGGCATGCAAAAACTGGAGCCGATGCTTCTGCGAAGCTGGCTAAAGCCGGTACCACACCTTCAACCTTGTACGTGAAATGGTCCACGCCCTTCTTGAAGAAGTGGGCGAAGACTACGGAGTCCACAGTTTTGGATGCTGTCCGCCAAGCCCTTTGGGAGTACTACCTTTACAGCGAGGAGCAGGATCGTGGCAAGCTCTTGGAGAAGATGGATGAGTCCGGTATGTCCCCAATGGACTTGTTCAAGCAATTGAAGGATTCTCCTCAAACCGTTGGTTCAGCGCTCAACTATGAGGTGATGGATAAGAATGCCGTAGGAGGTGTTGTCACTGGTGTGAGCAACGGTTTGGCCAATGTGCGAGCAGCTGCTGGCGAAGGGTTGACGTCTATCGGTAAGGGTGAAGTTATTGTCCCACGAGGTGGTGCTATTGGTCGTAACGATGGTGGGTCTACCCGCGTTGAGATCTCTGTGAAGCCCGGCTTTGAACAGTTTATCGAGGCCAAGGTAATTGACGGTATTCAAGATGCTCGTCGCCGAGAGAAGTTTAACTGATGGCTCGCATCCCCTCACCGAATTCTGACTTTAGTCAGATCAATGAGCTGCCGGGGAAGCCTAAGTACCGACACCCTATCGATGAGCGTGGTGTCGGTAAGGCTGACATCCCGATTCCGATGGCTTTCCAAGTTACGAGTCCGTTCAATCGTAATAAGGTGCTGATGCCGCATGCCCTCGTTCTGCATGTCAATCCCAAGAGCCTCTCGGAGAGCCATAATCAGAAGATTGAGCGTTTTCAGACTCGGGGAGGCTTTGTTGAGCAGCATTGGGGGCAAGAACTCATCGAGATCAGTGCCGATGCCTCAACGGGCGCTTTCATGAATATCCGTACGGGACTCACCAGTGTGCTTCGGCAACGGACGATTGCGTGGGACCGCTTTCGGGACCTTCACGACCTTTTTCGCAACAACGGTAGTCTTCATGACCCTCTTGGCAATATTGTACTTCAAGGCAATATCCTGCTCATGTATGATCGTGGCCTGTACTTCGGCACCTTCCGCTCCTTTGAGTGGACTGACACTGAGGAAAGCCCCTTCGCTTTTTCGTTGAATTGGACCTTTAAGGTTGAGCACTCAGTTATGTCGATTGATGCTTCACAGGCACGTCGGAGTCCTTCGACACCACAGTTCCAATCGCTCAATACTCCGGCGGCAATAACGCCTGCTCAGGTAACGCAAGGACGTTCTAAGCTAGCGGTCGATATAGGCCGACAAGGCGCTAATGACGCTGCAGCTGAGGCGGAAGGAAACGGCTTATGGCCACAGTTAAATCCAGAAACCGTATCTTCCAGCAAATTGAAGTCGATGCGGGGCTCAATCCACCGATTACGTATACACAGCTGCTTACGTTCTACGGCGACCACACGATTGATGCTGACCCTGCAAGCGGGCAGTTCATTCCGATGACTCAAGTACGGAATCGGAAACGGGGTGATGGTGCGATTCTATTCGCAGTTGGAGTGCTACCTCCGAGCATCAGGGTGACGGAGCGTCTGTTGGATCGTAGTGCCACAATCGCCAATTTGGGGGAGGACATCCCAACAGTCGCTAGAGCGTTCCCTCCTCCTACTGGTGGGAAGATTCCTTTGAGTGAACTCAAAGCAACAGATAGTGCGGGGTCCATGGCAAATCATCGTGCGTTTCGACCCATTATTGTTAAGGCCCTACGAAAGATATTGGGTCGAGAGCCTACTCTGGGAGAGATCCAGTATGGGCAGGCAGTGGGTGCTCACGAAGGTGGCTACGGTTTGTCCAAGTACGGTGGTAAGGTCATCAATAACTGGGGAGCTGTACACTGCACTAAACGGCAGGAGGCTGACCCTAATGTTCAATGTCATGCGTTTCAAGACACGCTGCCTAACGGTAAGGTTTATGAACAGAGTTTTCGTATCTACGACACTCCTGAGGAAGGCGCTGAAGATATGCTTCGGAAAGCCTTCATACATGCTGCGACCTCCAAAGGTGTCAATGGTGACGATGCTTCTGTTATGCGTGGCTCCTATCTTATGCGTAATGGCTTGTACTTTGGAGGGTTTTGTCCAAAAGCAGTGAAGAAGTTCGGGCCTCGTGATACGGGCCTCGTTAGTTTCAGTGAACCCTACAAAAATGAAGCTACGCAAGCTTGTGCTAAAGAGGCTACTGAAGATCATGCCCGAATAATTCAGAAACGAATGCACAGTATTGCTGTTGCTAATAAGGACCCCTGGTCTTTGGCTCTTGGAACGTATGAGGACGCTGAAAATGAATTCAAAGATAGGTACGGTCATGGGATTGCGCACGTAAACACTAGTGATGGCGGTCCCATTGCTAGTGATGAGGACATCGCCGAATTCTTTCAGCAGGGCAAGAAGAGTGCCGATGAAATCCTGAAAGAGTGGCAGAAGCTTGATGGGACCCGACTTAACTACACAGATAAGGGGAAAAAACTTTCGGCAGCGCAGGCAGCTCAAGCTAAAGCTCTCAAGGCAGCTATCGAAGCAATGGAGAACACTCCTCCTCTCAAGATGCTGGTCAACCCAAAGGAGTTTAGCGTCAAGGGTGAGAAAATCGTCCAGGACGGCAACTGGGGGCGTAATGGCCCCATCATTGAGCATTGGGGTGACAACCAGGACAAGATCAGCGCCTCAGGCCAGGTAGCGGGCTTCTTTGCGATGGACACTCGTAATGCTGGGGGACCCGGACTTACCCGGTACGCCCGTAACTTGAGTGAAGGCTGGAAGAACTTCCAGAGCGCTTTCCTCTTCTACAAGAACAATGGAGCGGTGTATCTTCCAGAGTTTCTTCCTAATGGTAAGCTCGGTCAGCAGAACCTTACGGTTCTAGGGTCGGTGTACATCTATTACGACAACATTCTCTACATCGGGAGCTTCGACAACTTCAATATCTCTGAAGATGACACCAAGCCCTTTACTGCAAGCTACAGCTTTGAGTTCACGGTGCGGTCTGCATTCGTGCTGGATCGCACAAATGAGGAGTTCACTTATGGTGCCCCTTCTCTTTTCTCATCTGGTGCTCCAGGGGTTACCGCATCTACTCCTACCACTAACCAGACACCTACTGCGAATGTTGCTGGCCAAGAAGTGACACCCCGATCTATTGTCGACCGGATAGGGCTTCAAGAGGCTACCGCTCGGGCCCAGGCTATAGCGAACCAGCGGAACAATGGGGGAGGGACCTAGATGGCACGCGGACCTTTTCAGGGCACTTGGCAACAGGGTTCACGTCCTACAGTAGTACATTCCCCAGACACCCTTGTCTTCATCAATGGTGAACAGGATATACTTGGGTGCTCCAGCTGCAAACGTCGGATGGACTTCAACAAGTTCATCACCAGTGTTCAGGTAGACCTGAACGTCGATAGTGTGCCTGGTTCCGCTAGCATCAGTATGTCAGTGCCTCGACACACAGTCGATGACTTCTTCTTTGACGGCAACCCCATCATTACACCAATGATGGAGGTTGAGATCTTCGCCAAAGGCTTCTTTACTCTTGAAGGCGTCCCTCAGTACTACCCCATCTTTTGGGGACTGATTACGGAAGTTACTGACGCATACTCTGGTGGAGAGCATACGGTAAGCCTCAACTGCTCCGACATTCTCAAGTGGTGGGAGTTGTGCAAGATGAACATCAACCCGGCGTTCACTCAGACGGCGGGGCAGACCGGAAAGAGCATTTTCGGAAATACCTTCTTCGGCATGAATCCTTATGACGTCATTTGGACGTTGGCTCAGCAAGCATTCGGTGATGTCGTTGTGGGTTCTGGCTCACTTACAAGTCTTTACAAGGAAGCTTCTCAGAAGGAGACCTTCAACCACGCCCTTGTAGATATCATGCTCTACTGGCAGCAGAGGTTCTCGAAGATTCGCAGTAATCTGCTGCTTTACGGAACCAGAGGCAACGCTGTACGAGGCGACATCCTCTATGACCAGTACCGGAAGCAGGGTCCCGGTAAGGGGCTCATTAGTGGGAAGAGTCGACGTTTCCCCGTAGCGTCTCAGGCCGTACGGCAGGCTAATGGTGGCGATAACTCTAGCCAAATGATCTACGACCCTACTGACCCTAATGTCGTTGCTTTTCGTACCCAGTTCATGCAAGCAGGTCAGGTCAACTTCTGGCAGTCGGAGTATCAAACCAAACTTGAATTGGCGATGGCGGCTAAGGACTCGATTGGGTTCGAGTTCTTTATGGACGTGACTGGCGACATCGTTTTCAAGCCGCCCTTCTACAATCTTGATATCCTTTCCAATAAGCCCGTGTCTTGGATCCAAGACATCGACATCATCGATTGGGACTTTTCGGAGTCCGAAGCTGAGGTCGTTACTCAGATCCAAGTGCAGGGTTCATTTAAGGGCAACATCGATTACGGGTTTGGGGATGAGGTGACGCCTTTTACGAGTGTCACGGATTACCACTTGCTTCGTAAGTATGGTTGGCGGACTCAGACGTTCAATAGCGAGTTCATGGGGGCGCCCCTCCTAATGTTTTACACGGGCCTCGACATGCTTGACCGCTACAACTCGAAACGCCATCGAGGTTCCGTCACTATTCCATTTCGGCCCGAACTGCGTCTCGGCTTCCCCGTATACGTCGTGTCTAAAGACCAAATTTGGTATATCTCGGGAATTAGCCACAACATATCGTTCGGCGGACGGGCTCAAACAACTTTGTCCCTCACAGCCAAACGAAGTAAGTTCGTGGCTCCGAGAGGGATCGGAACCCTAGACTTTGTGGGGTACAAAGGTAGTAAAGGCCTTATCCCGGCGGCCGAACTAAAGAGTCGTAATACTGAACTTTCGGCTAAGCAACTGAAGTCCGGAGGACGCTTCAAAGCTACTATTGGTGATGCTGCGGAGCTGCCTCCAAATGGCGATGTCCTTCGGAATGCTAACAGTCCTTATGAGCCGATGTTGTTGCGTCATCCCAAGACAGGTCGAATCGTGGGGCACCCCAATGTCGTCTTGATGTACACTCGGCCTTTCGCTCCGCCGCCGAATAAGCTCCCAAATGTTGCTGGTCAAAAAGGGTCCGGCAAAAATGCTCGAAGAGCAGTTAAGGGGTTCAGGAAGAATTTCAATAGGGAAGCACGGAAGAATGCCCTAGAGATCGTTAAGCAGAAGAACACTGCTGAAGAGGACGACAGACTTCGCGAAAAGTTGATGAACAACCGTTATAGCTACGGTCTCAACTCGGCTGGTGTCTACACTTACATGCATGAGACGGCTCGGATTGTTCGAGAAGTGCTTCTAATGCCTGTGAAAAACATCGAATTTGACACAGAGACGCAGAAAAAGCAGTTCACGAATAAGACGGGCATGATTCGTCCCGTTAGTGATGAGCGAGGCTTTGAGGTCATTGGGCACTGGAGGTATGGTCGCGGTGTGTCGCTTCGAGATGGCTCACTCGTCATCAATGAGAAGGACAGTGGTCCTGGAGCTGCGAATAGCCAAGCTGAGGTTGGAACCACATTGGCTTTGTCTGGAGACCTCTTGAGTGTCCTCCAAGCTCAATCCTCGGGCCTCAGTACGATTTCTACGGGTTCGCCTAATCCTGCAGAGGCTATTACGAAGCTTCAGCCAGAAGACCTTCAAACAGCAGGGTCTTGGAACCCGGACACAAAGGCTTTTGAGTTTTCCAACTTGGGCACTAACTTCGTGGAGACCACTCCTTTTGGCTCTCCAGAGCTATCAGGCTCGGTCAATGAAGGTTCTCAGGCTTCAGTTGAAGCTTCGCAGTTTTCACGGGCTCTCACATTGGCAGAGATGGGTGTACGTGAGGACATCCTTGCTGACACGAATTGTGCTTGCATTCTCGGCCGTTCTGACTTGGCATTCATCAACACTGGCTACCAACTCAAAACCCTCAATAGTGCTGGTCCAGCTAACGCTACTATTGGAGGGCTTGAGGGTGTGGCCATTCCTGGACAGACCGAGGATGAACAGGATATTTTTAATCGACGGGAAGCGTTCCAACTAGCTGCAGCCGAAGGAGCCGAAAGACGTGTACGGCAACAATTCGCAGCCTCTAGCGGAGGCTTTGAGGTTTTCGCTGCCATTGAAAATAACGACCCCAATCAGGTTCTTGATAACAACTTCAAAGACAACCTCATTGCGGATGCCCGTAGTCAGGCAATGGCGACTGCTGCGACACAGTTCGACAATGATCCCCAGAATGCTCAGGACCTTGCAGCACTAAGGTTCAACGAAGGTGTGGGGCTTGTTGCTGAGGCACTTCAAGATGGTCAGCCTGTAGCTGGTACCGGGTTTGCAACAACTCTAACAACGGCAAGAGTTGAAGACTTTCTTGTAGGCCTCTATAGAGCTTTGGACCCAAGCCACTTGGAGTACGAGAAGGCTCTTCGAGGAGAGTTCCTCAATAGTACGCGACCTTCTCCGCAGAGTATCAGGTTTGGTCAAGAGGAGAGCCCTGGAGGAGTCGCTCCGCCGTTTTCACCGGGAGGTCGAGCTATTGGTGGTGACCCTGCAGCTCTAGCTCTTCAGGCCGATTCCTCCATTGATAGTATTTCGGAAACGTGGAATAAGTTCGCTGACAACCTTTCCAAAAACATCGAAAAGACTGAGATGGAGCAGGAGGTCAAGCGCCTCACCAAAAAGGTCAATGAGCTTCGTCAAGATTGCCAGAAATTGCAAGATGCTGGTGTTGGTGGGCAGGCCCTTGCGGATTGTACCGCGGCCTTGAATAAGGCTTCACAAGAGCTAGAAAACACCAAACATAAGCTCAACAACACTAATGCCACAGGGGACGTCGTTCCCCCTGTAGAAACGGTCTTCCCCTAATGGTCTTCCGAAAAAAACCTCGCAGACCCTCGGGCTATGTCCATGGTAGAGACTTCGTTGATTCTGCAGATATGCTGGGTATCAAAGTTGGGCTCATCACTCGTGTCGACGAGATCAACCTCAAAGCAGACATCAAAGTCATTACGGGTGTGGGCGAGCGTTTCGAAATTGACCTCACTCAAGGGATGGCGGGACCAAGAAGTTTCTGGGGTGGTGTGCCTGAGGAAAACTCTATCGTCATTATTGGCTATCGCCGCACCCACAAAAATCTTGCTGACGCAGTGATCCTTGGATACTTGCCGGTGGGTAATAGGAGTGGGCTTCGTTTTGACCCTTGGAGCCCTGTAGACCCTAATGAGGTGGCGCCTGAGGAGCAGGACGACGTCGAGGACCTCTTTGGCGTCACGAGGCGTCATAAGCGGCTCATGCTCAAACAGGGCGACGTAGGAGGTATGTCTTCGTCTGGTGCTGAGTTTGTGCTCAGTAAAGATGCTGTTTTGAGCAATCGGGCAGGGGATTGCTTGGAGCTACGAGATGACGAGCGAGCCTTTATCGTCCAGTCCCTTCATAAATTCGAGAGTCAGTCTGGGATGCGGCGTATCTCAGGTCCGATTCGTCGAAGCGCTTTCTTTTTGCCCGATGACATTTTCACTGACGCTACAGCCAAGACCCTTAGGACGCAACTTACGGACAGCACGGCGGCAGCTACATATTTTGGTGTGGATGAACTAGAGGCTGCGGGCCCCGGTATTGATGGGAGTGTCACCAAGTTCGCAACGAATGGGACCGTTTCTGCTCGATTCAATGACTTCACAAATTTTGCAGCCGTTACGCTGTCGAATGGTCGTCGGATGCACTACATCCCAACGGCTCGTGGAGGCAACATCGATAATCCGGATGACGGTAGCTACGGCTTTGTTGAGGACCGGATGGAGATGTTCCATACGACCGACCTGACTCAAGAAGTGCTCGAAGAAATCGATGGGTTTTCGGCAGACCGTCGCACGATCTTCATTGAGAGGGTTATGGGCACCATTGTTGGTAACGACATGAACACCAACAATGGTCAGCGGCAGTACGCTAAGATTTTGAAGCCTCAACTATTCCCTGATTTCACAGCTCGGTCTCCAGGTAGCTTCTCGCTCAATGAGGTCAATCGTAGCCCCGTAGGCACGGATATTGAGAAGGACACCTCAGCGGGGGCCTTCATGTTTCGGATCCGTCCTCCAGCTTCTTTGGGCAACCAAAACTTCGTCGCAGCTGTAACCAAGCAGGGCAAGATGTTGTTGAACGTTCCGGCGTCTACGGTTGAAGAGCAGCAAACCAATCGCATCTCGATGGAAGCCAACTTGGAGGGAGCCCTCAAGGCTTATATTGGTGCCAGCAACCCGGATCGAGTCAGTGCTCACATTACATGTGAGGGCGGAGTGCACCTCAATATTGGTCGGGATGCTCAAGGTAATGCTCTGACGATTCGCTACAGTTCAGGCACAAAGACGATCTATGAAGGTAACCCTAATGAGGATGACGTCACACGGAGTGTCGAAATCAAAGGTGTGGATGAGATCGCTGTTACTGGCGCTGTACGTCAAACGATTCTAGGCAAGATTGATCAATACGTTTCTGGTCAAGTCAGCACACGATGTGACCAATATACCCTCAGTGCTTTTAGTGGATACACGATGAATGCGGGGGAGAAGAATGAGTTGATTAGTGGCAAGACCCAGCTTCAGTACGCTTTGGCAGTGATCTCCACCATTGTGGCTGGCGGCGAAATCAAAACGATTCTTGCTGGTGGTATGGCTACGACTATTGCAGCAGGAGCAATGAGCTACACCGTGGCTGCAGGAGCCACAGTATTCAACAATCCGGCAGGTGCCTTTAGCGTTACGGTGGGCACTGGTGCTTTGAGCCTTACGACGGCGGCAGGTGCCGCTACACTCTCAACGGGAGCTGGCGCTGTAGCGATCACAGCTGGTGGCGGTGCAGTGGCTATCACAGCTGGTGCTGCTCTTGCACTCACAGCAGCGGCAGCTTGTGTCATTACAGCCCCTGTCATTGCTCTTGGCGGCCCTACGGCTGTTTTGGGTGTAGTCCGGGGAGTTCCGACGTATCCTCCAGGAGCCCCATCTTTGGACTACATCACTGGCTTGCCCCTTCTTGGGGCTCTTACCGTAACTTCGAATTGAGTCATGCCGGTCACGATCCCAGGCGTTACAGGAGTTGTGCTTCCCAACCTTATCGCAACGGCGAATATAGGGACGGGGGTGCCGCAATTGGCGTCAGGCGTTGCTAATGGGGTCGTTCAGTGGACTCCTCAGATTACGGTGCAGACAATCGATGCTGGTACTCTAGGAGTAGGTTCCGGAGGTCCGATTCCAGTCATTATTGCCCCGCCCATTATGTTGGCTGCGATGACGGCAGGCTTCGCCTCGTTTGGGATATTGGGCATTATGTCTCCGTTGCTCATCACCGGTCTCAGTAACGGCCTCACTCTGGCTTATATCCAAGGCTTGGTTAAGACGACACATCCAAGCGTTGGGACGGGAGTCGGTGTAGCTAGATTCACAGCTCCTCCGGCAGGCCCTATTTTTATCACCGGCTTCAAAGCTGCTGGTATGAAAGGGCAGTCGATGGAACAACTTGCTTTGGCGATTGGGCAGGCTCTTGATACAGTTTTCGCGAGTCTAGTTATTCCCGTCCCCATTGTAGGTGCTTCTTCCCCTGTCAGTGGTGCAGGTACAGGGGCCGGCACAATTATTTAGATGGAGAACCAAATGCTAGGAATCGTACGGGGAAATAGCCCTAGAGGCGTCGAGTTGGGTCGAGCACAGCCGACCTTTTTGCAAGTCCTGCCCAAATTTCTAGCGTAATTAGGGGTCACACATGGGCCTATCGATCACAGGCTACGTCTTGGAGCCGATTCGGGTCGGAGCAGCGAACTCTCCGTTCACATTCACGCCCGACATCGTTATCACGGACCAAGCGGCATTTGATGCTGCTTTTCCCTCGGCAGAAACAGAGCCCCGAGCGGATTATCACGTTTTTGTTCTGGCTGATGGCAAACTTTCAGCTGCTACGTTTTGCTGGACCAAGAACGAGGTCATTAATCGCTTCACGTATGACGGTAAGTTTCAGCGATTCAAGACGCTACCAGGTGCTTCTGTTGATGCCCTCGGCACGCTTGAGGCTGATGCTAATACGACTCGACTTACAGCCGTACCACCGACCTCGTCCGTCGTGGCTTCGTACCCCTACCGCCTCTCGGTAGGTACAGGGAGTGGCACGACCTTCACGGTTGTGCTGGTTGCAGATGACGTGAATTTTGGTGCTCCTGCAGTGGGCACCGCTGAGATTGCTCAGTCCACAGGCAACATCAATTGGAACCCCGCAGACATCACGACTTTCTTGGGTCAAGACGTTCGTTTTCAACGTCAGACCTTTTTCGCTGCGGATGAGTCCGATGGTAATCTGGGAGTTATTGAAGCGGATTTGCTGCTGAACCCTATTCCAGCAGTTGGTCAGTTTCCTCTGATCCGCATTGGCTTCGGAGAATACCTGACACCCGTATACGTAGCCACGGAAGCGGGCTTTTCAGCCGATCCCGTGGCTGGCACTGTTGAGTGGGCAGGCTCTACAGGTCGTCTCAAGTTCAACTCTGGCGACATTACAGCGAATACGGGACGTCCCGTTTATTACGACGGGTCAACCTTTGGATTTGGTCTCAGTCTTACTTCGGTTCCAATAGGCACCGTTGCTGCTCCAGGATTTATCGGGCTACCCCTCGATGAAGACGCGGACTTGTTTTTCCACGTGCCTGGAGTTGTGCAATTTCCAGAGACTCAGTATGTAGACGGCTTCAGTGCCGCTGGTAAACGGGGTGAAGTTGAGGTCAACCGCTCAACGGGGGCTATCCAGTTCTCCCTTGCTGACGTAACGGTTTATGGTGCCCAAACCGTTGAGTACATCATCCCTGATCTCGCCATCGAGAAGGGGATGTCGATTCGGTTGTTCCGGTCCCCTGTAGATCTTGGGGCTACGGACCCAACGGTCAAAGATGTCGCAGCATTCTACGCAGCGACTGAAGCAACGTTGGCCGACCCTCTTATTGGGGCTCCTTTCAGTACGCTTCCTGCAGTGCCCGTCGATACTCAGCCATTGGTTGTGCGAATCATCCAGGGAACGGGATCCCTTACGGTTGACCCCCTGCCCGATCTTGATGTGCCCTCCCCTCCAGCAGGATTTGGGTACATCCTTGATTACGATCAGGAGAGGATTTCAATCGCTCGCCGCCGAGAGAATGTCGTGGTGGCGGGTGTGGCCCAAACGCCTTACAGCAGCGTCCAGCTTCCAGATCCGGGCATTTTCTCTGCTGGTCTTGTCCTTGAGTTGGAAGATACTCCGGGCAGTGGCACTTTCACACCTCTCGTCTTGGACCAAGACGTCCTGATTAACCGTGACGCTGGATTGGTTACTCTGACCGATACGTCTGGCACACAAGTAACGACAGGGTCAGCTGGGTCTTCTGTAGGCACGACAGTGCTTACAGATACTTCTCAAGACTTTGTAGCCGCTGGCGTTGTTATTGGGGACTACCTCGTGATCCCAGCAGGCGCCTCTACTGGGGTGTACACAATCACTGCGGTAGGGACAGTCACTCTTGATACTGACGCTATTATCCCAGCAGGGACCAATATTCCCTATGAGGTTCGTCGCGATAAAGAGGTCTTGGCAGATCGCTTCTTCCGTGAAGTATTGGCTCTTGATCCTGATACGCGTGTTGAACGACTCAACAACCTCGGAACGACGACGAATGCTCCGAGGCTTAGCATTCCGTTGACGTTTGCTGACCCAACGATTCTTCGTTTTCGGTTTGGGACGACTACGTTTTCGACAAGTACAGTTACAGTGGTCAATGATGGCGCTTTTACGGCCCCGGCTTCTTTGGCCCAGGGGACTGTGGAAGTCAGTCTTGATACGGGTAACCTCAACTTTAGCGATGCCGATGTTTTGGCAGGCCAAGACGTCTACTGGTCCCGAGCATTGACGTTCGGCATAGACTTTCAGGTCAATGCCGTGCTGGGCTTCATCGAGTTCACGGATCGCATGTTGGAGAACGAAGAAGTCTTCCTTCGCTATGCTCGAATCGGGGCCAATGACACGAAAGAGGTCATTGAAGAGCGGGGTACCTTCATTGTTCGCAAGGAGTTGACGGCAGACCATCCTATCCCAACAAGCACGCTGTTTTTCAACCCCCTAGGCCGTGAGTTCGCTCAGATACCGGCGCCACAAGCTTTTCGTGGAGGCCGCCCACAGATTACGGGAGAACAGGTCGCCTTTGACTTTGTGGCGTCATCTGTGACGTTCCAGTCAGCGCAGCAAGCCACAGATGCTCTACCGTTTGGTTCGACAGTCAACCCTGAAGAGAACGTCTACATCGATTACTTCGTTTACGGCGCTATCGGAGGCGAAAAGACCCTTACGGTTATTCAACCACCGTTTCTGCCCATCATTATCCAAATTGAGGCCGGTGAGCCTGACTTCACTATGGCTGGAGATAGGACGGCAGACTTTGAAGCTAATCACCTTTTGCAGATCGACAGTGAGGAAATTTACCTAATCGGTGGGTCTTCCTATGATGTCGCTACAGACCGGACGACAGTTACTTTGGCCGGTACGCAGACATTTCGAAGTGCCTTCCGAGATCCTTTGCTTGCAGTGACTTCGGGGCAGACCCGAATCACTGCAACATTCCCGTTCTTTGCTAGTTACTTCGTCACAGAGATCGCAACGTTCACCACAGTAGCTCGGGGGCAGCCCCGTTTCATTATTCTGGGTGACGTGTCTCGAACGTATCAGAGTGGGACAGTGATTCTTTGGGAGGTCGGCGTCTTCCAAGACTTCAATCTTGTGGAAGGTTCAGTGTATGACGCTGCGACGAATCAGACCACGATTACGATGTCGTCGAACGGGGCTCGGCAATACAACGCAGGTGTTGCGACCCTTAAGCGATCAGTGCGGCCTGTCCTGCCTTCCCCTATTGCAGCTGTGACGACTCAGAGAGATCCCGACCTTTCTTTGCCTCATACTGTTTGGCGACGAGTCGAGGGACAAGCAGGGATCGTTCTGTCTCAGCCCGAGGACTACACCATCAATGATGCCGGTGTAGTGACTTTTGTCGAACCACTACAAGAGGACGAAGAGCTATCGATTTTCTATACGGGCCTGCAGGTCATTGATGATGGACGGGACATCCGAGCTTCTTACAGCCACTTGGTGATCCCTACAACAACCAATGGGCTCGCCAACCAAGTTCTTCAGATGGACTACACAACGTATGCTCCCGATTCGTTTTACTGGCGAGTTGAAACGATGACGAACTATCGTGCGGAGCTATCGGATCAGTTCAGTGCAAATGCTCAGGCAAGCATACCCTCAGGAGGCCCCCGGTTGGAGAATGCGGGTCAGCCCCGACTCTTTGAGCAGGGACGGGAATCTCTCTTCTTCCAAGAGCGCCGTTTGGATAATGAGGACATCGTCGCTGTGAGTACACTTAAGTGGTACAATGACGGCATCAATCTCCTGGAAGATGCTCTTCAGTCAATGGATGGTCGTATTGTCGGAGATCATGATGGCCGGTTCCTTTTTGACGGGCTCAAAACCAATCCTCCCCGCACCACATTTGGGGATGTGACGAATCAGATCGACGACCTCCTGCAAATTTCAGTTACGCCGGTCATCACATTTCCGCCTCTGGGAACTACGTTTGAGCCCGTCTATGAATCGGTCTACAAAGCTAGTTCTTTCAGTCGATTCTTCCCGACGAAGCGAACTTTGTTTTCGGTCATGGCCCCACCCACAGGGTTGGTGACAGGGGATGTGATCGGTGCTTTTGAGTTCGGAAGTATCGCCAAGGTCAACCAGCTTCATCGGCGTCAGCCTTGGGCGGTTGTGACTGAAGCAGCTCCAGCAGGTTCCACAGTCTTTGAGGTAGATACTACTGAGGAAGAAGAAGACCTTATTCGCCCTGAGTGGGATACGGCAGCATATACACACAGGGTTGGGATTCTTGCTCAGGACGGCACCGTCCTTGTTGACGGGTCTATTGCTCCAGCCCAAGTAGCGAGCACGACCACGACGTCTATTACGATGACAGCTCCTGTTGCTGCAGCAGTGCCAGTCGGAGCTACCATCTATCAGATCGTGACTGAAGCTACTCCACCAGCTCAACCCGTAGTTCCTCCGCTGCACCCCAAGTTTTATCGGCCTAATTTTGATGTAGGTATAAATCGGGATGAGGGAGAAGCCACACATGTGGAGCCTTACCCGCCTTATGATGGTACCTTCTTCACTTCTCCGCCCGAGAGTGAGTTGAATATTGCCAACCCAAGTGGTGGGGAAAGCCTTGACGCGGTCTCAGATATCACCAACCGATTGGTTGAGCCTGACCGTTTTCCGGCGTTGGATGGAGATACTAAGGACGACGATAGGAATCGGCAGTTCCCCATCCTTAATCCGTCTTCTACTTCGGAGACCGGTGGTGCCGTTGGCTATATCCAGCAAGAACTAGCCTTGATTGAGACTGGTGGTCGGATCCGTTCCACTACCACAGCTCCTTTTGTCGGCACAGGTAGCCTTAGCTTGGCTGAGACTCGGATTACATTGGACGCCGGCACTTTCCCGGCACCTATCCCTAAGGTCAACGACATCGTTCGTATTACGAGTGGTGCTAATGCAGGGCTCAGCTATCGAAGAGTCTCAGCAACAGACGGATCTACCTATGTTGAGGTCACGGGTGGCGATTCCTGGCCGACCCCAGACACAGCTTTTGCTTTCACAGTGGCTGTATCAGCATCATTGGAGACTGGAGCGGCTTCTGGCACCATCTCGGGTCTCACGACCTTTACAGACCCTGGTGCTACGTTTCAGACCAATGGTGTGCAACCAGGGCATACATTGGTAGTGACCAATGGAGCTAATCTAGGCCTTCGCCGTCAGGTCGTTTCAGTAACGTCTGAGACTGTTTTGGTGACTGAAGCTTGGCCTGCGAATCAAGCCGCTGTTTCGTATACGGTTGATGACTCTTTGTCGACCTATGGAGGCACAGCGCTGTCATTGATTGATGCCGAACTTGTGCCCGCTCTTGCTGGCGAGTTGGGGGTCCTTATAACCAATGTGCCGCCGGCCAATGTGTACAACCAGCAAGATGCCTTGGAGATGTTCTTGGATAACTTCTTCACGGATATCGGCACAAGTACAGCTGGGCAGACAACAGCTGCAGGAACGACTCTTACAGACACGACCATCGACTTCGTGGCTCTAGGTGTTGATGCTTCTCATTACATCTTCGTGCGTTCGGGGGATAATGCTGGAGCTTATCGAGTCGATACAGTGACAGACTCAGACAACCTGGAAGTTCTAGGGGGCAATCCTTTCCCTGATACCTCTGTCATCACAGATTACCGAATCGTTGATTCAGGGGGTCTCATTCTTCAGACTTTGCAAGATGTGCAAGCCGTCCTAGAAGATGTTGAGGCCGCCGCTGCGGATACAACGGCGTTCCAAACCCTTATTGCAGGCACAGTTTCAGTTTTGAACGATGCCGGGGCTCATGCGAATGATTGGGCTCTAACCGATTTGAACCTTCGTGAAGCTGAGGTAAATGCTCGAATTCTTCAGGTTGACGATCCGTCAACAGGATCAACTGCAACGTTGGGTTCAGTCATGTCGTCTGGAGACAGACTTTACGATAGGAGATTCGTATGGATCGACGCGAGAATCAATCAGGAGACGGGAATCCTGCCGAAGCAGGAAAGAGCAGTGACGAATCGCCAGAAGTCGGAGGCGGACATTCTGAAGCAGCTGACCAAGTTGCTGACAACGTAGGCGGGGAAGAAAAGACTCGTGCTGAATGGAAGTTTCGCAGTCGTTTGCCTATCCACGATAAGATGGAGGAAGTCGTCCGCCTCACGATCAGTGCTAGTAGGCAAGAGGTGGCAAAACTCAAGCTCAAGCTACGGAAGATGCAGTACGGCAGCTAGAGAGTTTGTGAGGGTGCAGAAGCGTGGCTAATTGGAAGTCGTTTACGATCAAAGTCCCTGGCAAGGACTTTCTAAAAGATGTTCGGGAAGTTCTCGAAACACTGCTCATCTACTTGGAGGTCCTCAAGACCATCTTGGAGACGATCAAGCAGTTCCTCGTCGATTTCGGCAATCCGATTCGAGCTTTGGTCGAGGCTCTTATCCGCCTCATTGAAGAGCTGTTTCTTGCCCTCAAAGCTACCGGCTTCTTCGCCTATTTTGATATTCCTAATCCGCTGCAAGACCCCAACTTTGACAAGTTCAAGGGCGGGTACCAAGCATTTACAGAACGGTTTAAGCAAAGCCTCTACGATACTCGTGACTTCAACCGTCCGCAGCCCCGGACTGGTTCAACCAAGGGAGGCTTCGTCATCCTTTTGGTTGATGCCTCTGAGGTCTTTACGCTCATTAAGCGCCTCAAGCAACTCCTCCGCTTTTTCGGCAAGGAATTCACAAGTCCTCGTTACGATGCCCCCATCAATTTTCAGGCCGGCCCTGTCGGTAACTCGGGAGACCCCCTCATCGATGTGGCGAGTGTCTTTAGTGACCAGCCCATCAATTCGATTCTTTTGTCGTGGACCCTACCCTCAAGTACGGAAACGCCTGATCCTGGATTCTCTGACACCGTTACTAAAGTTGCTAGTGAGTTCGTGCCACCCAGCTTCGTGATTGAGAAGTCTATTGCTGTCAACCCAGCTGCTTCCAAGTTGGATATCAGTGACTTCAGTGGCGGCGATACAACGGGCATCGTGGAGTTCGACCGCCCCACCAATATTGACTCATCTCTTGGGGGTCGTTTTGGTCGAGCCCAAGGTGTCCAAGTTCTTCGACGTGAGCAGCTAAGGGACAATCAAGGTGACCCTGTCATCAAGTTCCAAAAGTACATCAAGCTTCCGACAGGTCTCAACATCCTTGGGAACCTCGGCACCTTTCGCTACATCGACACTGACGTGGTGGCCGGAGAGAAGTACTTCTATCGAGTTCGGGCCTATAGCGGTACTTTGGCAGTCGATGCCGATAACCACCTCATCTCACCAGCTACTAACATAAAAGAGTTGAAGTCAGGGTTCGCAGGTAACTCTGAGACCCCTTACTTCGAGTACCCCTCGGAAGATAAGGATGATGAAGTCATCATGGGGGTTCCGTCGCAGATCCTTGAGACAACGATTCCGACAGCAACGGATTTCGACGTTATCACCAATCTCAAGAATGTCCTCCTCACGGCACTGACGTTGGACTTCCACCCTCCGCTGCCTCCGTCGCTTACAGGCCTTCCCAATGGGCCGCCCATTGAATTTGATACCAACGGCATTCCAGTCCCGCCCGCTCCTAACTTCTACATCGGACGGGGCTCTCTTGCGGCAGCAGCGGGCTTTCTAGCGCCTCTTACAGGTGACGACGCTTTGGGCTTCATCGCAGAGTTCGCAAGCCCTCAGACAGCCTTGGAGGCCGTCAATAGGACGAGCCGACTTCCTTACCAAAACGACCTGTTTCGGTTCGAGGCGACTCGTTTGGCAGATTCTTTGGCCTCGGCACTTCTTCAGGCTGGAGATTCGGCTGTTCTTGGCTTCCGGGATTTGATGCGGCAGAACCTGCCTCGGGGGCCTATCACAGATGTCGTTGGGCTAACTGGTCTTTCGAATATGGAAGAGGTTGCTGCAGAATTCACAGAAGTCACTGAGGAAGAAGACCTCGTTGTGGGCGTGCCAGGATTGACCGGTGTCGCAGGAGGAACTGGATCTGTAGGTGGTAATCTATCGGTGGATGAGACTGCTATTCAGCAGTTTGGTGAAGGGTACGTGAGCAATCAGCTTCGCCTCAACACCTTGGTAATCATCCAGTACCTTAAGAACTTCGGTCTAGGGGGCGTCCCGCCGGACTGGATTGCTGTGGTCCCTCTTCGAGACATCATTCCGTGGTCGGGGCAGTTGCTGTATGATCTGCTCGACAAGATTGATGGGCTTCTTGCGGCCTTCCAAGGCTTCTTTGAGGAGATTAAACGCTTCATTGACTTGCTCCTTCGCAAAATCGATGCCCTGGAGCGATTTATTCAGCTCTTGCTAGAAATCCTCAACTTTATCGAGAGCTTGTCGGTCAACGCCTTCATTCTATCTGTCCCTGAGGTTAGCGGTGATATCGGTAATTGGGTCGCAGAGATTGATGGGGCGGGTGGCAACGTCCCACCAAGTGGGGCCGGTGGTTATTCAGCTGGCGTCGGACTGGCTTATGTGGCTGCAGACATCACAGCCTTTAAGACGGCTTTCAGCATCATTTTTGGAGTTTGAGTCATCTGGTTCGGTGAAATACTTTAGAACCCTTGTAGGTAGGACATGATGAGCAAAGCACTTTCAGAGACTCGGGGGCAAATGACCCTCAATACTCACCGGCAGGTAAGAGCGCTTTCGTGTCTTAGGGAGGGGGTCTTATGGCACACGACTTCCTAGGCACATTTACGAAGAGTCAGTGGGAGCGTTTCTTGACGTTTGCTCGCTCTCAGGTCCCGCTCATTAATGCGAGAATCACGCACTTGGCTGCGGAGCGTCGTCGGATCGGAACGGTCTCGTTTACTTACGGTCCTACGGGGCTCCCAACGGAGTTCATCGTTACGCCGCCAACATCTTACCTTGGTAAGCTCGTTGCAGCTTATGAGGTCCAAGGAGGCAATCCCTTCATGGACTTGCGTATTCGAGCTAGTAACCAACCCGTCTTTGTTATTCGTGGCTCTGAGGTTGAGCCTGTGCAGTACATGTCTAATGGCGAGGTTATCGGAGCTAAAGGGCTGGCAGATGCTCCGAGTGCTGAGTTGGTGCGGCAAGCTCAAGAGCTGTTCTTTGATACTCTCAAGTCTCGGTTCAGTCGTTTGGAGCGTAAAATTCGTCGGATGGTGGACTATTCCGATGAGTTGACCAATGAGATCAATGCCCTAGCTGTTTTGGCTGCAACGGTACAAGTCAATGGTTCCTTGGAGTATGTTGCAGAGCAGATTGAAAACTTGTTCACGGACCCCAACTATCGAGCTATTTATGATGATGCCGGCAAGGACCCCTTTGGGCTCACAGCGTATGCTCCCTTTAGCTCGTATGACGTTGCAAAGCCTGTTAATGGGGAATTCGACATCAACCGTGTAAGCGAGTCCGCTCAGCGGCAAGGTTCTGGCTTTGTGGGCCCGGGAGAGACAGCATGAGTTTTGACCGTAAGATCGACTTTGTATGCCCACACCACGTCGTTGAAGAGGGCTTGTTTGTTCGTGATGATCGAGTGACCATCAGCCCTCTGCGGCCTATCTCATCAGCCACTTCGGTTCGTGTACGCCTCGATGGGTTGATGGAGATTCCCTCACCAGGCCTCCACGTTCCAGCAATAGCTATTGCTGGGAAACGAGGACCCTTCAATATTGTTGCGGGTGTTAACGATCAACTCGTCTTTAGTGTCGATTCCCTCCCAGACCAAACTATCACTATCACTGCAGGTCAGCAGCTCTCAGCTCGATTGATCGCTTCTGAGATTGGAAGTCGTGTGTCTGGGATTGTGGCCGGCGTCTCAGAAAGAGGGCGCCTCACGTTCAAGACTCGACGGGAGGGGAAGAGTGCAACCCTCCTTTTGCGTTCTGCCGGGAGCACGTTGGCTGATACTCTGGGTTTCAAAAAGGATCGCCAATTTCGGGGCCGTCAAACAGCTCCGGGATGGACGCTCATAAAAGACCCCTCAGCGATTGAGCTAGGAGGTCGCCGCTTCGTAGTGTTTGATGCCCCACTCAAAGGCCTTCGCAGCTTTGTGGAGCTGAACTATGCCACTGTTCGGTCGGAGTGTCGTCGATGTGGTGGGCTTGGAGTCGAGAATGATTGGCGTTACAACATCAACGGGGATGTTATCGAGGTTCGTAATGAAGCTCTTCTGATTCAAGAAATCCAGAAGATCATGTTCACAGCGATTGGCTCTAACCCGTTCCATCCTTGGTATGGAACGGGTATTCTTGATACCGTGGGCAAGAAGCTTTCAGCCGCAGGGCTTGTTCAAAACTTCATCGTTTCTGATATTCGAGACGCCTTCAACCGCTGGCAGAGTGTTAAACGTCAGCAAGAGCAAGAAGCAGGACAATTCGTCTCAGACCAAGAATTTCCGTTTCAACTGATTCAAGTCAATTTGGAGCCGGCTGCCAGCGACCCTACGGTCCTTTTCGTAAACGCAACGATCAGTAATCGGTCTCAAGAACCGCTGCAGATCGAGCGTGGCGTTCGTATCCCACTTCCTGCGGACATCTTGGGCAGCACGGTCCAAGATGGCGTTATTCGCCAATCCTTGAGAGACACTGGTTTCGTAAATGCCATTGCTTCTGGAGGCCCTGTGGCGGGAGAACCCTTCTTTGCAGAGAACTCCCCTGTTACTCGTAGCCTTGGAGAAACGACCTAAATTATGGCCGCAGCACCGCAAATTAAACTTAGAGATGATACTGGTAACACGACACAAGACTTGGTACTCACTACCAACTTGGAGTTCATCACCCTTGAAGGAACAATCGATATCAATACGGTTGCCCTCCAAGTATCGGTGAATGGTGGTGCTTTCGTTTCTGACAATACGCTCATCGAACTCAACGGGCAGGAATTCAAGTTCCCTAATCCGACATCCTTTCCGGATGGTTTTCAACTTGAACTGGGTCTTAATACGATCCGATTCCGAGCTATCGATATCGTTGGCTCAGTGAGCCCCATCTCCACCGCGAGCATCACAAGAACTTCCATAGTCATTGATAGTGATGACCGTATTCCTTCTGGGGTGCGAGTTCGACGGCGCCGCGATGCCGTTGACTTGCTGGCAGTCAAACCAACTCCTGGTGTGAATGACACTGGGATAACTCCAGTTTTTCGAGGCTTCAACTTTTATGCTTCCATCACAGAAGGTGGCCTTGGAGGAACGGGCTACATCAAGATCAATGAAAGCCCAGTCACAGAAGCCTCAGATGTTCAGGAAGAAGACCTTACCGATATCGACAGCAGCAACGTCATTTTTGACCCCAACAATGCGACCTTCGTGCGGGTTCGGGTTTCGACTGAGGACGGGTTCAACACTGAATTGGCAGCTCCGTTGGATCGGCGTGTGGATGTGTCGACAATTGGCCAGGAGATGAAGTTCGCCCAAACACTTCAAGTCCGGCAGCTGAATGACTTCGTAGTTTTTCGACACAATCGTCAAGGTGGCACGAACACGATTAACTCAGACCAATTCGTGGATGTAGAGGACTCCGACCCTCTTTACTACGTCATCTCGGCTGTATACTACGACCCCTCAATGAATGAGGAATTCGAGTCGCCTTTTAGTCAAGAGTTGGTTTCTAAGCCCTTGATTATTGATACGATTATTCGAGATTTGCCGGGTCGGACACAACTTCAAGTCACATTGGACTTCGTAGCAGCTGTTCAACGAGTTGAGGCCGAGATCACTCTTATCCCAGGGTCGACAACTCGGGACGTGACGATTGACCCTTTTGCGTCAGAGGCTGAGCGCCTGTGGTTTATTACAGACTTTGTCCATCGAAGTCAGAGCTTCTTGACGTTGCTCCAAATCGATGATGCCAATGGTGACGGCATTAGTGATCCGGTGGTTAGTAGCGCTTACAAACAAGCTCTTAAAGCTGCTTTGGGCTACCAAATGGACACTGCTGTTCAGACAGTCATCGATACCCAGTTCGACAAGTTGGCTGGCAATTTTCAGCGAACTCGTCTTGGGGGTCGTCCTGCAGTAGGTCAAGTAGTGTTCTACACAACAACCAGACCTACTGCAGACGTGACGATTGCTTCTGGCACGGTTGTGTCTTCAGTCCCGGACCAAGAGAATGGTATTGCTGCGGTTCGGTTCGTTGTGGGCGGCACTTTCGTTCTTACAGCGGCGGATGCTGACGCTTTCTTCAACTTTGAAACGCAACGATACGAGATCATCGCGGACATCTCTGCTGAAACATCTGGATCTGACGGTAATCGGCCTGCGGGCACAATCACGACTTTGATTACCCCCGTTGCGAACTTCCAGGTGACCAACACAGAGTCGACTGTTTTTGGCTCTGACCGTGAGAGTAATACGGACTTGTCAGTGAGGTCTCAGCTCGCTTTCGTATCTCTTGATACTGGTACCGAGGGTGGTTACGCCGCTACGGTAGCTGAGCAGATTGGCATCGTTAAGAGCAAGATTGTCAAGAGCGGTGACGCTCTTATGATGCGAGACTACGATGAGGTGCGAAACAAGCACATCGGAGGCAAAGTCGACATCTGGGTGCAAGGGCTGCAAGAGCGTACCGTCACAGAGCAGTTCGCCTTTACGTTCGAAACGGCTCGGGACGTTCGTTGCCAGGTCATTGATGCCGCGAATCAGATCTTCCGAGTACTTGATAGTCGAGTCACTGTGGATACGCCCATTGTCGAAATCCTCGATAATGCCGCTCAAGGTTTGGGCGTCCGCAATGGTACGCAGGGGCTGGATTACGACTTGGCTGGGGTCACTATTCTCGATTTCGAGACTTTCCAGCTCAATACAGGGATCCCGCAGCCGACCACGAACTTTTCTGACGTCGTCATTGCTGACTACCGATTCCGGTCGGCTAACCAGCACACCTTTTTGCTGCAGCCCGTTCGTCGCGTAACCTCAGTTGTTGGTGAGGTATCGGGTGCGTTGGCTGCCTCACAGATTCAACTGTATAAGACAGATGACCCACTTTTGGAGGGGGAATCAACCATCGCTAAGGACTACCTTGTCGTTGAGCAAGCGAACGGTATTCCCAGTGGCGCTACTATCACGGTCAATGATGAGCAACACGTCATGATCGGTTTCTTTGAGCAAAGGCTCAGGAGCATTGGTATCAACTCAGCGACGGTTCGAGTGTTTACCCAAGATCGCGTGACAGAATTCTCGGGCCCAGGCACGCCAACGCCAGACTTTGAGATCATTGAGGGTGATGCTACGACACCGGTTCGGATCGTTCGTACAGCGACGAGCACCATCGTTAGTGGCCAAACAGTCTCGGTAGATTACGACCACGACGAGAACTTCACTGTTACTTACGTCATCAATGACCTGCTTCAGCAGCTTCAGCGGACGATTGATCGCCAACGGCATGTGACAGCGGATGTTTTGGTCAAGCAGACCATTCTCAACTCTGTGGAGCTGGAAACCACTATTCAGCTCAAGCAGGGGGCCACGAAGGATACGGTCGACCCTCAAGTTCGTAGCAATCTCTCGAATGAGTTGAATACGAAGCTTATTGGCCAAGGTTCGGCACAGTCTGACTTGATCAACGCCATTGACTCAACTACGGGAGTCGACTTCCAGGTCATTCCGATTGCAAAACTGGGCTACGCCGACGGGTCTCGAAGGATCCGAGAGGCCGTTAGTTCAAGTGCCGCCCCATTGCCCAGCTTGGACCTCGGCGGCAACATTGTCTTTATCCTGACCAACGCTCTACGTTTCCCTACTACCGACGGGGGTGGTTTGGTGACAGAGCATCGAGGCGTATTCCAAGATGACATCTCGATGCCGCTATCAAGCACTTTGAGTAATATCGGTGCAAATGCCAACCAATCGTACATTATCGGTAAGGACGGGGCTGTCATTACTGGCTACAGCGATGATGCCACCATCATTGCTGCTATAGGTTCGACAGACCCAGACGATATTTTGGCGGAGCGTCTACGCAGAACAGCGAACCATGTCGTTGTGAGCCTTTCAGGAGCTGGTATGCCTCCGGATGCTCCGGAGAACCATAGCTACGCTTGCACGTATGTAATCCGTGACCACAGAGGACCTGAGGACCTCATTGCTTCTGAGGTCGAGTTCCTGGACTTGGGTAACCTTACCCTGACTTTCCGCGAGGCTTCGAACTGAGATGCCCCGTTTCATCCTAGATGCCAACCGTGTCAACTTTACGACTTTTCGTCGTGGTAAAGAGTACCAGCTTCGTGTAGCTCAGCGGGCACAGGCTATTTTCAGCAATCTTCTGAATCTGCTCCCGAGCAACTACGTTTCGGCTGTTCAAGGACCCAACTATACGGTTGAGTTGAAGGTCGTTGCTGTTGAGCTGGCTAAGATTGAGCTGGCCCTTGAAGAAATCGACCTCGACCGGGACTTCAGCCGGACCCGATCTGACTTCCTTTACAGCATTATCGGCTACTTGGTGTTTCTTAACGGTAGGTTGCCAACGCTTGGAGAGAACGATGAGGAGTTCCGGGCCTTCCTCCTCAACCTCATCCGAATTTACTTCCAGGGCTCGATTCCGCAATCGATGCGAGACGCCGCCGAGCTATTCTTCGATCCCGCTTCTTTGGAGGTGTTGGAAAACTTCCTTCTAACGAGGTCGGGGGTGAGTGGGCTCGATATCTCAAGCCAATTTGGGTTTCAGATCAATGTAGAGACCGGTGGGGTCTTCCCAACAAATGTCTTTGACCTCCAGACAAATCTCAATCTCATCATCAACATTATCCGGCCGGCTCATACGTTGTTTACCGTCCGATACGTATTCCGGGACGACTACAATCCCAACGACCCTCAGGGTAGAGTATTGGACGCCTATCGCTGGCGAATGGCCAACTATCACTACGATGACTTCCGTTCGTATTGGAAGGGGATTAAAGACCGGGATCGTCTCGGCAAAAAAGAGAACTGCCAAGTCACTGGCGAAGACCATTCAAATGACTTTTAGGAACTGACTTTCTCGGTAGGTTCAGCTTGCTGAATCGCATCGACTGAGAGGCCAAGTTCCTTTGATGCCCTCACTTTGGGCAGAGAGAATGCCAATGCCCCATATTCACGCACGTGCCATTTGCCAGATCCGCCATGAGCGGGCATACGATTTTGATGAGAACCGAGGCCTCTGGCTCTATAAATTGGAGTCTGAGGAGGAGGTCGGAAACATCCTTACCGATGCGGGTCGGGTTGCTATCCATACTTACATCTACGGTACGGCGGCTCAGAGGACCGCTGCGAGCCTTGGAGCGGATGGGTTGAGCTACATCGCCTTGACGAATGATGCTACTCCTCCTGCGGCCGGTGACACTGCTTTGACTGGCGAGCTTTCTGGTAGCGGGTTGGACCGGGTCATGGGCACGGTCACGCTTCCTACCGGTGCTGGGACTCTTACAACGGTTTCGAATCAGTTCACTTATACGGGTGGGGCTGCTCAGGGTGTTCAAAAGACAGCTTTGTTCGACGCTTCTTCGGGCGGCAACATGGCTCATGAAATCCTCTTTACCCAGCGTACGTTGAACACCAACGACACAATCACGATTACCTTCCAGGTGACTTTGACGTGAGAAGCTATGGTCGCGTGATAGCTTCCCCGAAGGAGATCCCTGATGATTAATTTGCCCGAGGCCATTGGAGTCACTGAAGGCCTAGTTGTCTCCAAAGATGCCAATGTCTCAGTGCCGGGTCGAGTCACGATCCGAGAGCGTATTAGTACGGGTTCGTTGCTCATTGAAGCGCTTAGCGAATCCCATATTCGGGTAGTGTTTCCAGCGGAGCTGCGATTCAACGGGACCACGAATCTCGGCAATTTCGATATTGAGCCGACCTTGACTTCTAACGGCGCCCATGTGAACTTGGTGAGCGTCGAGCAAATCTTCACGACTTATGGTTCCGGCTCTTCTGCCCAGCTGATTGACTTCGGCAACGCTGAGTTTTCAAGCCTGGGAGGCACCCTCGACTTTCGAGGCACTCCTGGATATTCGACCAACATCTTGGACTTTCACGGCACTGCTGTTTTTGAGGATAGCGATATTGGGGACTACATCGAAGTCCTTAATGGTCAAAGCGCCGGCCTCTATCAGATCATAGATCGGTATATCACTAACGAAGACATCGATGCCCCGTTGCCAGGGATCAAAGTACCTCGGATTTTGGTCGACCGTCCTTTGGTGGTGAATGACCCCGTCAATGGTTACTTGGATGGACTTGCTGAGGTGCTCGACATCACGAGTGTCGGTCCAGATTCCCTTGTACGGCTTCGGCTCAACAACTCTGCGATAACTCCTGAGGATCCGCTAATCGAAGTTTTGCTTGTTGAAAACCGAACCAAAGCGACAAGCGCTACCCAGCCCGGGATTCGTCTACAAGGCCTTGTTGAGTTCGTTGATCACAACACCTTTACACTACGGGTTGCGGGACCTTCCGTCCCAAGTGACTTGAATGATCGTTACTATGTTCGAGCGAGAGTTGATTCGAAGCTTGAGTGGCGTCACGTCAGTGGTGTACAAGAGCTGCAATTCCGGACCAATCGTTCTCCAGGCACCCGGCTTACTCAGCTTGAGCAGTATCGTTTCTCAGGGCAAGGCCTCACTACCAAAGTCACTGGCGAGGACTACGAGTTCAGTAGTACCTTCATCGCTCTACCATCAGTCGTCCAGAGGCCACGTGTTGCTAGTGCCACATACTTGCCTGCAGATGGCACCCTCCTTGTTGAGTTCGACCAGGAGATGCGGGTCGAAGATGAGACCCTTACCTTTGTTGGTGACTACACGATTACGGGTCCGACAACGGTCACGATCAAGCGAGTTCGTTCACTCAGTCCAACAACTGTGGCGCTAGAAACGTCGGGGATGAGTGCTGGGGAATACACTCTCACTGTATCGACCTCGACTCCTAAGGACGTAGCGGGTAACCCTCTTGATCCGACATTTAACACGGTTGTTTACACAGCAGCTATCCCAGAGACAACTCGTAGTGTTTTCACAGATAAGGGCCCGATTGCTAAGCCGCCTCTTACCATTGCTAGTGGCCTCAATGCCGTTATCGAGACCTACAATGAGGTCACGCTTACAGGCGGCACGCTTACAGCTGATGAGGTCGGAGACTACGTAACGCTGTCTGGCGGTGCCGTCAATGGTGGCACCTTTCGTATCTCGGCTCTGCTATCTGCGACCCGAGTGCGTCTTGCTAATGCGAGCTTCACGTTGCCAGACCCGAATAGCGGTTCTCTCAATTGGGAGGTCTTTGATCCACGTAACGGGCAACTAGCCGATGATCCTGCAGATGTTACTGTACGAATCAATGGATCTCCGGTCACCCCTGAGTCCGTCATTGGGCTTCTAGGGCAGGTCGTTCTTAACGCTGCTCCGGCTGCATCAGACACGGTGGATATTGACTATTCCTGGTGCTGTAACCCTACGATTGAGATCCGGCGCCTGAACTCACGTGAGTTCCGTTTGAACTCTTGGAATCGAGATGTCGGCTTTCCTGAGGACAGTAGTCAGCACAAGTATCGCTACAACAACGTTCTCATCACGCCGAGCCTTTTTGAGCCTGACAACCCGAGCGCCAAGTTGGAGCAACCTCTTGAGCGTGAGTTGCATTATCGAGCTTACGAGCGAGCATATACTCCGGTCCTTAATGACCCGTCGCTCTTGTTGCTCAACAGCCCGATTCACAAGATCGCTTTCCCACCAGCAGAGCGTACCCTCAGTGAATCCTTTATCACTTATGAGGGCACAGGCCTTCCTGAATCTCAGATCGTAAATGCTTGGGAGAGGCTTGGCGGAGGAACGGCCTCATCCACATTGGGTTTCTTGACCATAACGGATGACTCAACAGGCAACTTTCCTACGGGTCAGCCCATTTACTGGACCCGCAACATTGATCTGACCTTTGATCACGTCTTTGCAATGTCGTGGCGTTTTTCACTCGATACTGTGACCACCTTTGAGGGGGTCCATACAGGAGTAGTCGCAGGCTATTCTGATGAGCGATCAGCAGTCGTTGTAGGCTTCTTGGAAGAGGGGGGCGTCAAGAAGTTTGGTGTCCTCAAGAAGGGCTTCGGTGATGACCCTTCACTCGCCTCTGCTTGGACTGGAGGTATCGATGCCACAGATAATCCTACGTTGGTTGCAGCCGACGTTGATTGGTCCGTTTTGCGAAGCTACCGTTTGCTTCGAGACCAGAACGGGACCATATCGATCTTTATCGATGGGGATGTGGATCCAACCCTTCGAGTAACGGCTGCGGACCTACCTTCTTTGGAGGAGGTCAATGCTTCGTTTGACGCTCTTCAAGGAGTGTTCTTTGGTTCGTTGTCGAGGCCAGCTCAGAACACGTCTTCTTGGGACTTTGTTCGTTACCTGATTCAACCCACCAACCCACGGCAAGCCAGCCCGTCCAGCTTCGTTGACTACGAGGCCAATGTTCTTCCAGATGCTGATCCCAAACCTTGGACACCCGTGGGCTTCCACGGCAATTCGACCATCCTCTCAACAGACTTTCTCCTACTAGACGCGACCTCAGCTACTGATGCGGCGACAGCTAGTGCGGTTGGCCTTGTGGGGGGTGACTACAAGGGGTACGTCCGTTTCGAACCCTTGCTGAGTCGAGCCTCTGAGTTTGTCTACGACGTCAATGTCCAGCTTCTTACGCACACACATGGAGTCGACCCTAATGGGTTGACATTCGCAGTAGACGACGGCTCTAGGCTTATGCAGGTCGCCTTCTTTGCGAATGTGTCGACCCCCAAACTTAGCTATGGCGGCCGGAGCCTTCCTGAGGATTTCTCGCCTTTCGTTTGGTCTTCTTTGGGCACGGCTACAGCAGCGCTAGCAGGTAGGCTACTTCGAATCACAGATGCTTCGACTACAGATGGTAAGGTCTATTACATTGAGGACTCAGCTCCTGTTGGCCTAACGTTCGCGACTGGAACTATGAGTAGTTCGGTTTTGAACTACAACGACGGCGACACCGTTACCATCGATGGCAAGGTCTATACTTTCCAAACCGTACTCACGAATGTGGACGGTAATGTGGCTTTGGGTGCAGGTGTCGCAGCCACACTATCCAACCTATTCGCAGCCATCAATCTTGGTCTTGGTGCCGGAACGGCTTATGCCGCTGCGACAGTTATTCACCCAACAGTGACGGCTACAGCTTTGGGTGGTGACACCATCACGGTGACAGCTAAGGTAGGCGGCCCTGACGGCAATCTTATTGCAGTGTCAGAGACCATTGTTGGAGCGGAGTGGGACAACCCTACTTTGACAGGTGGTTCTGTCGGGGATGATCGAGTCATCGCAGCTTCTGTGGATTACATCCTGGAAAGCCGACTCAAGGTTACAAGCTATGTAGTGGATGGCTCCGGATTTGCTGGGGCATTCATGCAGGCCTTTGATGGGACGCGTGCCGTAGGCCTTCTCTTGGAAGAGGTCGCAGGAGTCAAGCGGGTAGCCTTCCATTCAGATGGGGTCGTAATCTCCAGTCTCGTATTTGATTGGGGCGATTCCAACTCCCATACGTACCGACTTAGCAAGAGTACGAGCGGCAATCTCGTCAGCCTCTTTATTGACGGCGTCTTTGTAGGGTCTGAAGCTTACAGCAACTTCGCGGCCCCTCCACCAAATCCTGTAGGCCAAGTCAGTTTTGGTAGCTCAACGCCTGCGAGCATTGTGGCTCAATCCGTAGTTGATTGGTCCTACTGTAATGCTTGGAGGGTTCGTAGCGACCAGAAGACCTACGTTGGCCTCTGGAAAGGCTCGAACAATGACAGCCTTTTGGGTTATCACTTGCCGACCAAGCAAGAGGGTCTACAGGCGGTCATCAATGGTAATACCTTGTCCGACGCCAATGGGGACTTCATCGCGAATAGCGTGGTTGTTGGTGATGCCTTGGTGGTTGATACTGGACCGAATCAAGGTGTCTACGAGGTGGCTAGCGTTATTGGACCCAATAACCTCACCATTACGACGACTTGGCCCAGCAATCCAAGTACAGTGGACTATCGAATCGTTCGTGAGACTGATTGGACTGCGATGCATAAGTATCGTTTGGTTCGAGACCCTCAAGGTGAGGTTGCTCTCTTCATTGATGCCGTGGCGGATCCTCTTATCCGGGTAACATACAGTTCGATTTCACTTCCAACGAGCGGAACAGGCATTATCCGCACGTTGGGTGATGGGCTCCCAGCCATTGCTTTTGGGTCTTTCAGCCCAGAGAACTTGGCCCAATCAAATTGGGACTTTGTCCGATACGGGATCACGCTAGCTCCGACCGAGCCTCGAATTGCTCCGCATCATCAATTCCTTAATCAGTGGAATGTGATGCACAGCCCTGAAAGGCTGTTTACGCAGCTTCCTCATACCTTGACGGACTTCAAGAGCAGCTCGACGGGCCAGCCTCCGAAAACGGACCCGGACTTTTTGGCAGACCCAGGGCTCACTGCCTACACTTTGCTCAATGAAGGCACACCTTTGGTGCCCTCGACTCAGAGCTTTGAAGTGCGAGCCCCCTTCCCTGTTCAAGAGTTTGTTTCAGCGCTGAATCGTCCCGAGGATGTGCTCAATAGTGATGGGGACTTCAGTCTTAACGATTCGGGTCGACGTTTCCGGCTCATCGTGCCTGACGATGTGCTCTACAGCTGCTTGGACGTTATTGAGCAGCCAGACACAGGCGTTACAAGTCTTATCGCTCCGTTTGATGACGATTGCTCCCCCAACATCAGTGGTCTCAACTACAACGCTGAAGTTTGCTTGGAGTACGATGGTTCGGTTTTGCCGGAGTTGGATACTGGGGCTCCAACGCCTTGGCAGTTGGTCAGTACAACGCCAGGGGATGTGACAGCCTCAGCTTTTGCGGGTATTCTGACCTATTCAACGGCTGGTTCCGAAACTATTTACCGTAATGATACGCCACTCCCAGATGCTCCGAGTCTTCAGACCGAGGTCCGATTCCGGATTCGTTTGCTGAATGACGCTACGGGAGGCACGGGTGATACTCAGGTTCGTTTCGGCCTCTCAGCCCCTAATATGACTCTAGCTCTGGCCTTCTTGACCACTCCGCTAGGGGAGCGTTTCGTGCTTGTGCTGGACCTCAATAACGGGGCCCTTATGGGTTCGGTGACCTTCGATTACTTGGACGGTAATTTCCATGATTACCGCATCGTTCGCGACCCTAGTGCCGGGACGGTTCAAATCTTCATTGATAGCTAGGGAGTATAGACATGCCAACAGCCCTCATAATTTTTGACCAAGGTGGCGCTACTCCAGCCGGAGAGGCCCGAGAAGGGACTCTTGCAGGCGGTGCCGTGACTGTCACCAACACTGTGGATTTGACAGTCACGGAGTGGACCATCTACTTGCGAGACGTCCCGACGTACAGTGCGTTGGTGACGGGGACTTTGGCGACGGGTATGAACAATACGCCGACAGCCAACTTTACGCCGGATGTCCCTGGCTCGTACCGTATTGAGCTGGAGGTCACGGATGGCTCTACGACTGATCGGGACATCCGCAACTTCGGCGTTCGCAACTCCCGCGGCATTATCGTTCCACCCTACCAGCAAGACCCGGCACCATTGCCGGTGACAGGGGTTGGTTCGAAGCCTAATGAGCAAAACTATAGTGGTAATCTTCGGGGTTGGGCAGGGAGTGGGACTGCGGGCCAAATGGACCAGTTCTTTGAGGTCTACGATGACTTGCGGCCCACAGTAGTCACGTCGACACCTTTCTCAGCGATAAATTCTTCTACTGAAGGTCCGCTGTATTATGTCGACCTCGCTACTATTGGAGGTCCTGCAGTCTTCAACCTCCCAATAGCTACGACTTGGCGAGTGGGGCAACGATATAGGATCATTGCAGGAGACTTGGATGATACCGATACCGTGACTGTGAATGCTCCAGGTGGGCACACTTTTGGCGGTACCCTTACGTCTCTCACAGTTTTGCCGGGCACCGGTGCTGAGGTCGTTTATGCTGGCGGCGTAGACTGGATCATGCCTCAGGCGAAGATTGACCACTATGAGCGAACTATCGTGGGTGGTATCGAAGACACGGATTCGACCGGATTCGTAGCTATTGGCACAACAGCACTGGACCCAGCTGACTTTCCGAATAATAACGGTGCCATCACTTTCCAAGCTATCTTGGAAACGACGAATGTGGCTGATGCCGCCGAGGTCCGACTCTTCAATGTGACTACCGCTTCTGTTGTGGCGGGTTCGACATTGAGCACGACAAGTCTCACACCGGTTGAGGTTTCGGCCACCATTGCGTTGGCAGCTGGATCCAATGTCTATGAAGCCCAGCTGCGCCTACAAACCACAGGTGCTCCTAATCGAGCTACTTGCAAACAAGCCCAAGTCATGATCGACTGGCTCCAGCCCTAGGACCTTTATGTCGACTCGTGTTTTCGGAATAGTCCTGGATGGTGGTGCTAAATGAGTGGCGGTTGGGGTAGCGGCGGTTGGGGCAATAATGCTTGGGGTGGTGCTTCGGCAGCTACCGGGCCTGTGGAGGCTATTGAGACCGTCACGCTTAGTGAGAACCTTGTGGTCTCGCTTCCATTGCGTTTGACGGCAGCAGCGGCGATCAATACCTTTTTGGTTGAGCTGACGTTCTCTCACGATCTCGACTTTGGTTTTGCTCCAATTCTGAGTCCGGCCAACTACGGTATCGTACCTGCATTGACTGTTTTCAGTGTCACACAAGCAGGGTCGAATAAGGTTCGGTTGGCGACTGGAGAGCAGCAGCCTACCATTTACACGTTGACGGTGGGCCAGGCTCAATCTACAGGGAGCGACACTCTAGATCCTGCATTCAGTCAACTGAACTTCGCTGGATTCCCCGTTGTTCCGACGTTCTTTGCAACAGGTCAAAGTCGAACAAAGGTGCAGCTGACGTTTGCTACGGCGATGCTTCAAAACGCAGAGTTCATAGATCCTGCTAGTTACCAAATCGCTGATCTCCAAGGCAATGCTGTTGCGATTACAGGAGCTACGGTTGTCACAGATCCCAATGAGGTGGGAGACCCTCGAAGAGTGGCCCTAACCCTTGGAGCGGACCTAGACCCTGGGGGCTATTACGTAGCGACCATCCTTAGTGCCAATGTCAAGACAGCAGGTGGGTTGAACATCGTGCCGCCCACGGATCTTTTCCAGTGGACTGAGATGTCTGCCCCAGTGAATGTGGCACCTCTTTCACTCCGCATCGCGGATTTTAGTGGTGAGGTGTCAGGTGGCCTTCATGGAACTCCTGCAGGGCAGATCTTTTTCTCCCCTGCTCTTGAGGCTCCGGCGGCAGGGTCTTCGATTCAAGTTGATGAAGTGTCACTTTGCTCAAGGGCGTTTGATGTCTATACGCCACCAGAGCTAATCGACCCCCCGATCCTTTTTACATTCCAGCCTGGAACTGGGCCTGGTTCGACAGCAGTCATTGGGTCTACCACAATTCTGTTTGCACCAGCTGAGCGGCAGGGGTTGGCTAGGGTCAACTTGGGTGGTGGCGGAGGTTGGGTAGAGCCTGAGACCATGCCCACTGCAGTAGACGGGCCGGCTAATGCGACTCTGGTAGAGCCCATTGATACGACGAGGGCTGCGTTCCTTAATGATACGAGATGGCGAACTTTCCCAGGAACGGCTTCAGGAGCGACTTCGGCTTCTTCAACGACCTTTGATGGCGTCGATGAGTACGTAACGATGGGTAACGTCCATGACTTCGACAATACAGACACGTTCTCGCTAGTTGCTTGGTTCCGCAGCACCGATACGAATGGAGCTATCGTAAGCAAGCAAGATTCGGCGGGTGTCAATCGTGGTTACTCCCTATCGTTGACGACAGGGGGTAAGCTTAGGTTCGAGCTAGTTAATACAAGTGGCTCAGACGAGATCATTCTTGAAACCATAGGGTCCTTCAACGATCTGACTTGGCGTCATGTAGTGGTGACCTATTCTGGATCGAGTACGGCGGCCGGAGTGGCTATCTATGTGGATGGGGTAGTGCAAACTTCTACGGTTGTGGAAGATACTTTGTCCGCAACGACACTCAATGGGATAGACTTCCAACTGGGAGCTATCGATGGTGCGAACTCACCGTTGGCGGGCTCGATTGATGACCCTGCGGTTTATAGTTCAGAGCTGACCCCAGCAAATGTGACGCTCCTTTATGCTGGCGGGAGTCCTCCGGATCTTACCTCAGTTGGTCCGACCGGTGACTTGGTGGGCTACTGGCTCATGGGTGATGGTGACACTTTCCCTACACTGACAGACAACTCTGTAAACAGTAATGATGGCACCATGACCAATATGGAGGCGGGGGATCTCATCGTTGGAGCACCACCAGCCACGGTATTTATCACGGCGGATAATCTGACCCCCATCGGTCCCGGTTCCACAATAAATATCAACCTCCAACCTTAGCTTTGAATTATAAGTACTTACGCCTTTTGGGGCTGGGCCCGAGATAGCAGTTCCTCTTATGCGTCTGCATCGGGTGAAACAGGAGATGAATATGAAGAGTACAGAACTGGTTCGCAGGCCAACGTCGGCTCTAGCCGGTGCAGTTGCTTGTCGAGAGTCTGACCACTATGAGGGCTCTGGCGGATACAAAATCCGCGGCGACGTTTTTTTCCGAATTCGAGACGGAAAGACAAACGAGCTTCAGGAAGAAAGAGTTCACCGCAACTTGGTGGTATTGGATGCCAGTATCCTAATCGCTAGGCTGATGAAGGATAATCAGGAGCCTCCAAAGAGTGTTTTCGTTCTAGCTGTTGGCACCGGCGACGTGGGTTGGGATCTTCAAAGCCCTCCAGCAGCCACCAATACTCAACGAGCCCTATACTCTGAGATCACTCGTAAGACCTTCAGCATGACTCAATTCATCGATAGTGGCGGTAGTCCAACAGCGATTCCGACCAATATTGTGGACTTCACAACGGTCTACACAGAGTCAGAGGCGGTAGGGCCTTTGGTGGAGATGGGCCTTTTGGGTGGTAATATCAACACCAACCTGGCCGTCAAGAATCCGGTAAGTCCTCCTAATGGGCCTTATGACCCTTTGGTCGACCTGACTCAGTTTGAGACCCTGATTAACTATCTGACATTCCCCGTTGTGAATAAGCCAGCGACCTCCACCTTGGAGATCGTGTGGAGGCTAACCTTTTGAAAAGTCGTCGCAAATGTGGGGTTCTCAAGCCCTTGGCGACCCTCTTTAAGCGTCCAGCCTCGAAGGAGCCCCAAATCATGGATATGTGGTCTTGGGGTCGTGACAAAGTTTTTGTCGAGATTGCCAAGTGTGACTTGGTGTGTGCCGACTGCCGTAGGCTGCGGACGCACGCAAATGTGAATGTGGAGGCAGCCTAAAAATGGCCAAAGATTACGGAGCAGCTGTCAGCGGATACCTCGACCCAGATGGGCGAGCCTGGGAGACAACAGTCTACCAGTCGGGGAAGCCCGTTCTCGACACCGAACTAAATCTTACCCAGGATACTGAGCAGAGCATGGAGCGTCGCCTTCGCAGGCGCTCTCTCCCGTCAGGGTGGCTCATGGATGATGCGCTCAATACCTCGGATATGACCTCAGCCATCTTTACGGCTTCAACCACAGCGAATGAGTTGCAGATCCCTCAGGATCTCAGGGCTCACGTCAATGGTTGGCTCGTACGTGTGGCTAGTACAAATGCAACGGCGGCCAATACTCTGGACCTCGGAGCGGGCCCTGCTGGAGCAGGTGTCAATCGCACCGATATCGTTGTCCTAGAAGTTTGGCGTCGGTTGATTGCATCAGCCCCAAGTACAGATGGCAAGAGCCCTGCAGCTCGCATCTGGCTTAACGGCAACGTCAAGATTGCGGCGGCTGATGACCTAACTCTCAACTTTGCTGATGACATCCTTGATGGAGCTGTTGGCGCTGAGACCACTAAGCGAGTGCAGATCCAGTATCGCCTTCGAGTTGTATCGGGGATTGACATCTTTGCTTTCCCTGCCGGTATCGATGACCCAACGGTTGTGGCCAATACCGTTCCAGCAGCAGCGGCAGCCCCTGATGGGGTCGCTACGGCCTTTGCTTTCGTCAACCAGAGTGCCGCAGGGGATCCAGGCCTTTGGCGGGCAGGAGACGGCAACCCAGCCAATGGTATCGGCTCTGTCGATGGCTACATGTACGCTATCCCGCTTATGGCGGTGGTTCGTCGTAATACTACGGCCTTCGACAAGAACACTAATCACAATGGTGGTGTGGCAGACCCTGGTCCAAGCGACCGTCCCGATGGATTGTTTCACGACATCTTCGTACCCCGAGACGTTGTAGATCTTCGGATGTGTGTCTCACCCGATGGTTGGAATTACCAAGAGGTGATGGAGCGCAACTTCAATTGGCTCCTCGACAATCAGATTCGGACGGAGCACACAGCGACCCTTGTCGGTGGTGGGTATGAGGGCAATACTATTTTCACCGCCGACGAAATTGGTATCACCAATGGTAATGGTGGTGATTCTGTAACGACGGGTGACACTCCAGGGGCTGTGTTCGTGGGGCAATTCGATGCTACGCGGCGACACTTTTCGGACCGAACTATTATTGAGACCATCACGATGCGCTATACCCCAGCGGATGGCTCGGGCGGTGGTCCTAACTGGGCCGATAACGATGTCATCACAATCGATCCCACGGCTCTCCCCATCTACCCTTACCCAGCGTTTAACTTCGCGGCATACGCTCCTTCAGCGTTTATGTTTGCGGATGTTGTTTCCACAACATTCATTGGGATCGGGGCAGCCAAGGTTCGAGTCGAGACATCTGTAGATGCTACAATCTCAGGTCTTGGAGCACAGCCCCAAGGAAGTCTCTCTTTTGACATTGGTACTGTGTCGACTCTAGGCGTTACTGATGAAGACCTCATCGTCAGCCTTACGGTGATGTATCCCACGGGGATTGGACTCACAAGGACTCCAACCAACGACTTCGGCGCGGCCAGCGTGTCGATCAATAACCCAGGGCAAATGCCGGTAGGTGCCCCAATCCTCTTCGATTCTATTGAGGACCAGTCTTTCGATTACCCCCATCGAGAGCTATTCCTCACGTATGAGACTGTTGATCAAGTTATCTCGTTTTCAGGGCCGGATACTGGCGCTCCAGATGACGTCATCGTTATGCCAGAGCGTGTCTTGAGCGTGTCCGACATTGAGATCAATGGCGGCGGTTCTTACGGTGGCACCATCACAATTAGCCCAGATGGTTATCTCATCACCCTTGACCCAGCATCGTTTTCGAACGGTGACGAAGCTACGGTGACTTTCCGAGCAGTGCGGCCATTCCCTCAGAACGATGAGCAAATCACTGTTTATTACGAGGCACGGGCTCCACAGACGGTTCGAGATGGCAATCTTCCGGCTTCATTGGGGATTCTTCCCCGGTACGTCTCGCCTCACATCTACTCGATTATCCCTGGTAGTGGGTCACAAGACGAAGCTTACCCTTTCCCTTATCAGTATGTTCAGATGCCAGGCGTCTACCCTACTTCGGGTGGAACGTTCAGTGGGGATCATGAGTATGCAGCTGATAATGGAGCTGTGCTTGAGAACTTTCAGGCCAATACTGGGTTTCTCAAGTTGCCCACACATGTTCCCTATGTGCCGAATCCTCAAGAAGCTATCTTCGAGAGGACCGGTGGTGATATCGATGCTGAAGGCCGATCCTACTTTAAGGAAGTGCCAACAAGTGCCTATATGCCGAATGCTGCGGGCCCGTCTCTCAAAGGAGGAAAGATTCACCGAGTGGCTCTTCCATTCCTTGGAGAGCTGGTTGCGGATACGACAGTTGGTCGTAAAGGGCAGTTGGTTTTGGGGATTCTGTCAGCGTCTTATGACAGTAGTGGCAACTTCATCGCATTCGATACGAATCTCGCCAACAACTTTGCGACTGCCAGCATTTACAAGGTCAAGGGTAATCTCCTTAACAGAAGGTCAACGTAAGATGCCATCCTCGAAAGTACCTGCCACAACCCTTATCGTTGGAAATGGTCCGGCCCCCGCAATCAATAATGGTGGGGGCGCCGCTTCAGGTTTGATCGCTCACATCAATGACCCTATTGATGCTCATGACGGATCTGCCATTTCTTACGATGGTGGTCCTAACTGGGCTGACGGCACGACCAACCCTGCGGGTGAGGTCGAGAGTCAATTGGACAAGATCGTCACCGACCTTAATAGCACTGTAGCTGGTGCGACAGGGTCCCATAGGGTTGGCGGCAACGTCACGGCTATATGGAGGAGTACCAAAACACTTGCAGGTGGTTCGGTCGGAGAGTTGCTTGACCAGATAGTGTTGGATCTCAGTACCGTTACTGCAGCGGATTCTGGAGCCCGGCAGGTTGGTGTAGAGCCTAGGTCTGCTTGGCTTGGTGGGCGTGTCAATGCAGCGGCATCGGTTTATGAGGCCCTTGAAGCCATCATCAATGACCTTGGAGCTGCAGCAGCCAATGATGACGGGGCTGAGCGTGTTGGCGCAGAAACCCGAATTGGTACTTGGGCAGCTCTGAACGCAGGGAGCGTAGCTAGCCAGATCCAAGACCTCATCGACACGACGCACTTTGCGGCTACGATGACTTTTGGCACCCAGATCGAGTTCAACGATAACCAGCTTCTTGGCGACACAGAGGCTTTGATTCGAGGCACTCAAGGCACAATCCCTGCAGTGTCCAATCGGAAGTTGTTCTACGAACAACAGGTTCAAGCCGCACCTTTGAGTTACGTGCGAATTTACGCCAACAACCTCAATAGTGCTGGTCTTGAAATCACGACGAATGCTCGATGGAACGGCACTGCGTGGGTTGCCGACAACACGACGAACAACAGTGGTTTGGTATCCATCGGCATTTCAGGCCAACTCGAATCGTCAGTCATCCTAGCCCCGCAGCCGGCGACTTGGACAGCCTGGTCTGCGACGGGGATCTTCTCAGCACTCGACTGTGACTTGGGGGATACTGCTCCGCCTGGTGAAGTGGCGACGTATCGGGCCAATGATGGTAGACTGCTATTCAACAACGTCTCAGCTACGACGAACTCAAATATTGCGGCTTCGGCAACCCCTGTTGCCAACACTCTTTACGCAAAAAATGTGGTCAAGGCGTGGGCTACTATCCAGTTCCTTATCCTGGCACCCTTCGTCAATGATGAAGAGGGCTTCAATATCGACTCCTTGTCTAGGACCGCAACATACGTGCAGGTAAACTTCTCTACGACGTTTGCGAATATTTGTACTCCGGTTGTGACCGCTGCAGATGCTACTGCAAGCGACGTGTTTTGCCACGTCCACAACATTACTACTTCTTCCTGTCGTATCACTTGGTACGATAGTGCTGGTGCTATTCTTCCGCCGCAAGCTGGCTTGATAGCGAACCTCATCGTGATGGGGAGGCAGACATGACCGTTAATGCTCGTTTTCTGAAAGGTGACCCAACTACGAACTCATTTAGGTTGGGGATCACGGTTGAGTCCGATACTATTACGGTCGAAGCTGGAGAGTTCGTTATCAACAAGGTGGTCTACCGTCTTGATGACGTAGAGCAGTTCAAACTCACTACTCGATCCCACACCACATTCATAGCGGGGACCATAGCCCTCGAAGTTAGTTCGGGAGAGACTCGCCTTGTTGTTGATGAGCAGATTGATGATGGGGTGGATGTGGAATACGACTTCAAAGCAGGCGGCTACGTACCACTCTTCCAAGCGTTCTTCTGTGAGTTGCCAGCCAACACAAGCACTTTTGCCAATGTGGAAGTGCTGACTTTTCAGATCGTCCCTTCGTTAGAGATTCGCCATGCGTCAAGCCGTCAAAACCAAAGATAAGCCCGAACATTCAAAGACCGTTAAGAGGCGGCGGAAGCAGGAGAAGATTCGGGCTCTCAGAAAGAAAACTTTCGAGGAGTTGGATGCGGACGACCGCGACCTTTTGCTCAAGGTCGTTGCTATTCGTTTGGACCTCATCAAGTCTAGCCCTCTAAAGACAAAAAATGAAGATAAGGAACCCCAAGAATGAGTACACTTTTTCTCCTGGATGCTGAGAACTCTCCTGGGAATGAGCGCTTCCTTAGCGTTGCATTCGGGACGGACACTATCGATTCTACAGGGGGTTTCGTTATTCGTATCCCGGACACCATCGACTTTGAAGATGACTTGCTCCAGGACATTCCGGATCCCAACACCCTTATTGCGAGAAAGTACGCGGCCATACTCGCATCGTACCCTGGATTCACAACCATCGTGTTTGACGACCTACGGGACACTTCAGGTATCAATTTGGCTAATACCTCAGGGGCCAGGATTGGTGGTCGGGGAGGGACCTATCCTCTTAATACAGGTTTGGTGAATTATATTGAGACAGTACCTGTAGCGTTGGGTGCAACACCAGTTGAAGCCGTGGTCACCTGGGAAGTTTTTACTTCGACATTGACCAACCCCAAAGATGGGCGATTGACTCGCCAGTGGAACGAAGAGATTTCTGAGGATCTCGATGTCGGTGTGAGCTTCAATAACGGCCTTAACTTCAACACTGTGACTGATGGGGCTCTTATCAACATTGCCCCTGCACACCAAGGTTCGGACCTCATCATCCGCTGTAACTTGGGAGCTTCGGCTGCTGGTGTGCCCCGAGGTTTCGGATCTTGGGCTGTCATCTTTTGATGAAAATGGAGATTAGATATGGCAAATGATTTCGGCACCGGTGTATCGCGGGTCCTTGACCCAGCTCAAGCGAATTACAACACCGTTATTTGGCAGCAGGGTAAGCCTCCACTAGACAGCGAGCTGAACCTGCTTCAGCAGATCAGTGAGGACTGGCGTAAGATTCTTACGCTTCGAAACACTCCTTCGGGTTGGCTTGGTAATGCAGTCAATCAGTCAGAAGCGTTTCTTACCAATCCTACTTGGTCTAACTGGTTCCGATTTGGTCAGCAGAAGAGCGGCGAAAAAGCGGCGATTCAATGGGCTTCGGTTAATGGTTGGCTCATCCCTGTAACGGGCACTGGCACGGGTTCCCCGCCAGGCTCTCCCAATGATGTCGATACATGGAATCGCATCACTTTGGATCCTCCTCCAACTAACTCTGGCGACAGTCGAATCGACTTTGCCTTTTTGGAGGTTTGGCAAGCACGTCTTCCTCCAAACCCCAGCACTGACAACAAACCCGCAGCTTCGGGTGTTTGGCGGTACGGCAATGTAGAGGGAGGTTTCAGCTTCTTGGCGGATGACCTTCAAGACCCTGCGATTGGCTTCGAATCGACCCAACGTAGCCAGCTTCAATACCGCATTCGTGTGGTCACAGGCCTTGTTGGCTTGTCCAGTTACCCAGATGGGTTCGATCCTACCGTTGTGAAAGCTCGGGGCGCTTCGGCGGCTGACACCAGCTTCGTTTTCGAAAACATGCGAACGGAGCTAGGGGACCCTGGTCTTTGGCGGGCAGGGGATGGCACTGCCAACTCTTTGGGAACGGTTGATGGCTACACGTATGCTGTGCCGATTGCAGTGATTTTCCGCCGCAATACTGTAGCTTGGGACGGCGATCCTGGTCAGAACTTGAATGGCGGCGTTAACCGTAACCCCACTGCTGTGGACCGTACCGGTTCCACGACTTTCTCGACTACACCGACTTTGGCTGCAGACTTGAATGACTCTGCTTTGAGTCTCACACTTAGCTCAGCAGCTGACATTCCGTTGCCTCTAACGCCTGCTTCGCCAGTGACCATTAGGATTGGCGATGAGGTTATGACGTACTCGGTCATTACGGGTACGATCATGACGCTTACAGCCCGAGGAACTCTCGGCACAAAGCCTGAAACTCATAAGGCTGGAGATACGGTAGAGATCCTTTCGGCTCGCCCTGACGGACTCTTCGCGGACCAAGTAGCTAAGACTGACATCTTGGACCTTCGTAAAGCCGTCAATCCCAACGGGTTCGATTACGATTCGTTGCTGATGACCAACTTCGACAAGCTCATGCGAGGTTCGCTCCGAGCCAACTGGAAACGCTCCGGTGGCGGCCCTCAAGGTGCTTTCGTCTTTCATCAAGACAAGATCAGCAACTCAGCAGCAGCTCTTGGCGTCACCAAGCTTGATGGTCCTGACAACATTAGGACCGTCTTTAGCGACGCTGCAGTTCAGCAACCCGTCACTCTGTTTTTGACGCCACCGGCAGCTCAATCCGCTGCTGAAGATATTTCGACGACATGGGGCTTGGGCCTTTCAGCAACGATAGACAATACTGGCGGCGCTGCAGGTGAGTTTAATCCTACAGACGTTATCACTGTTCCAGTTGCTCAGTTCAAAACGGGTCTGCCAGGTGCAGATGCAGATCAAGTCCGATTCGTCGGAGATTCTGATTCAACAGGCCCTGTCGTTCGTATGCGTATTGATGGCGGGTCTGTCCCCCTTGCAGAAGGTGTGCACTACTCCGTTACGGCCTCTCCTACATCCACTACGGACTTGGAGATTACGCTTCTAGCGCCTTTCCCGGCTAACGTGGTCCAACGCTTGGAGATCACGGTTCACGTCCTCTACGGTCCTGGACGTGGTATGAGCCGTCGCCCCGATGCTGTCCACAGCGTCTCTTACCTGACGAGTAGCTCCGATGTGATGCTTCAACTCGCAGGGGTTCCAGCGAACAATACCCCGATGCGAGTGGGTTGGGCGCCTCTTTGGAGTCAATTCCGAAGTGGCACGTTCAATAACCTGATTCCGGTGACTGCAGGCGCTTTTGCAGACCCTGGTAGTCGTACTATCGTTCTCAACCCTTTCCGTCGTATCGATCTTCCGGATCAGATTCGTGTGCTTGATGGCACAGCGTCTAATCCTAATGATCAATCGACTGCGAAAGCAACAGCGGCGAACGGAGCTACAACATCAGGTAGTGCCACTTTCACATCGGCCGGAACGGACTTCACGGCTTCCGGTGTTGTGCAAGGTGATGCATTGGTGATTACTTCCCCAGCATCAGTTGCGGGAGTCTATCCGATTGGGGCAACTATCGGAACAACCACCCTCGACCTTGAGACGGGCCACGTCTTTGTGACAACTGCAGCAGCTATCACATTCTTCGTGTACTCAGCTCAGGGCGTCATGCCTTTGCTCACTAGAGATGGCTCTGCGAAGTGGGTAACGACGGATCCCCTCGGCCTATTCAGCGGAACGACAGACCCAACGGCAGCAAGCAAAGACCTTTTCTTGCCCCTCCCTCGCAACCTGATTCCTGGTTGGGGTGCGGTTCGAGTGCCTATCATTCACTCAGACCCCACAACAACGCCTTCTGGTGGAGGCACAACCTTTGACCAGGGGATCAACTTCTTGGCTCTTACCAAGAAGGGTGCTGGCGGTTCCAAGACGAATGACGAGAAAAACTTCGTGCCGTTCTCGAATGGTTCGTTGTCGTACGCAGCCTTCTCGACATATGACTTCGTGCCAGCAACAGCAGCGACCTACAACGCTGCCTTCACCTTCTCGGGTAATACTTACGCTGGTATGAGGTTCTTCAGCGATACTCGTGGTCTTGGTCGTGAAGGTCTTGAGCTTCCGCCCTTCTACGGGATCAGTCGCTTGTTCGCAGTCTATGAAGCAGCTGACTTTGAGGCGAATGGTTCTGCTTTCGATCCGAGTACTCGTGAGCCCACAGGTGGCGGTGCCACTAACTTGCTGCGGCAAAACTTCGATGGCGATACTTTCTGGGTCGAGATCGATGCAGATGGGGACTCAACTTTCATTTTGAATGCTGAAACCCTTGACCTTGCGAGGAGCCCAAACGCTATTGCGAGTTTTGCTTCAGGCCACTACGTGATTGAAGCGAACATCTTTGGTTTCGACCGAGGCAGCTTCTCGCTCAACCAAGGCTTCAAGCTTGTACTCACTGTTGAGCGAGATGTAACGCAAGCACGCTCTGGTACTCGCACCGATAACTTCGGAGCGGGCTCAAGTGCTTTGATTGATGCTCCTGACTTGGCAGTGCCTGGACCAGCTCCCGCTTCGGATGAGGTAGCCATCAACTACAGTCGTACGCCTTACCAAGGTGACGCCTGGGGTACTCAAACCAACTTCCAAGACATCAGTCACAAGCAGGGGCCGTTGCTTACAGGCACCTATTTCCAGCTATCGTCAACGGAGTTGGATGAGCAGAACCTTACTCGTCCAAACCAGAAAGTGGTTGAGGTCCTTAGCAGCGTCGGATTCGCAACTACGTTGGGTACGGGCCGTATGTCGGGCGACCTTGACGTGAGTGCTCCGAATACGACTGACGTACGTAATGTGGGCTACGAAGACAGAACTGTGCTTCCGCCTACAACAGCTGTTGATCCACGCCCGCCCATCCTTCTTGGCGCTTTGTCAAATGGGGAGGCTAATGCTCCAACGGCTTCTCTCGGGACTGAGTATCATGGTTGCATTGAGCGTCTGCCTTTGGGTGCCTTGTTCCGCGAGAAGGATTTCCGAGGAACATGGGTTTATGGGTCTGATGCGACCGTAACGAACCCTGTGCAGTCTCAGCTCGTCTACGTCAAAGATAGGGCGCCTGGAACGCTAGCTTTGGGCGTTACTTCCTCAGAGCTAGAGCAGGTTGAGATCCCTGTTCACACAGCGTCGGCTTCATCGGGTCAGCCAGGTGAACTTCTTGTTCATGTCGACGGGGAGCAGGGTAACTACGCTTTGCTCACGAACTTCCGTACGAATCGTGGTGGCTCTGTGTTCACAGCTTCTGGGCCACGTCCCGGCGGTGAGTTCTTCTCGACACTACCAACAGCGGGACCCCATCCTTCGCAGCCTAACGTCCTCTCGGGTGTGGCCATGTTGGTTCGCAACACAGTGACCAACGTTGGAGCAACTGAGCTTTCAGCGGGCAGCGAGTTGATGATGCTCGTTGTGACGCAGGCCCAAGAGTACAACTCTGGTGCTGTGACCCCACTCATTGTGGGCAACAGCACGAACGGCACCAATGAGGGTCAGTCAGCTGCGGACCTCTACCGCATTGAAGGGCACCCAATGGTCCGAGACAATGTACGAGTCGAAGTTGATCCCAGTACTGTCACGCTAACCAAGTCTCAGGGGTAATGCATGGCTATTAGACACATAAAGTACACAGCCATATCGTCGAGTACCCGAAAGATTCAGGGTCATCGACTACTGCTCACATTGCGTGATGCTCTTCGGAATCCAGCTATTACGAATGAGCAGCGGATCCTTATTGAGGCTGACATTGCTGATGTGAATGCTTGGATTGCTGGCACAAAAGCTACTGTCACTCCAGGGGTTCCGGAGCATCTTCCAGGTCCGCCTCCAGAAGAAGAACTACCCTGAGATGGCACTAGGACGTCTACATCGATGGCCAAAGCACCGGGTTCGCCAAAAGCAGCCCGATGCTTCTGAGCCCATTCAAGTAGAGAATCGTCAGAAGCCGCCACAAACTGCCTCGTCGCAGCAGAGTGGCGGCGTTTCTTATGAGCCCAAGCATTATCGAGTTGAGTTGCGAGAAAGTCTTACGGTTTCGAGCGATATGTAAGTTCTCTTTATGGGCCAACCTTTTTAGGAGACTATTATGGATCAAGCAGTTGCAGCACTTCTGAAGATGGAATCGGCTCTTTTGGCCATCGCCGTCTACATCATCACATTTTTTATCCGTCGCATCGTCGAGACTGCGGTCCCTTCTGCCAAAAAGGGTGTCGACGCCAATGCCCCCGGATTGACCTATCCCACAACGTTCTCGCGTTGGTGGAACTCTGTCATCCTTTATGCCATCCCCGTTGTAGTCGGCTCAGCTTTGACTATGACTGCAGTAGCAAGTGGTTGGAAGATTCTTCCTGTCTCAACCATGGGTGGAGCAGCCATTTCTGGCGGCATCATTGGTTGGTTCTCCAGCTTCCTTTACAAGGTGTTTGGCCGGGCCATCAAAAAGAAGACCGGAATTGACTTGGAGACCGCTGAAGACAGCGATTCCTCAAAGTCTGAAGACAACTCTAAGGAGTAGATCGTGCCCAGCAGCCCTTCAATTCGAGTAGCCCAGCGATTCTTTGAGGATCGCTATGCTCGTCTCATTCTTGCTATGAGCTTGAGTGAGGCGAAGACTATCTTGGGCTTTCCGCCCAATGCCACACCCACTTCTCAAGAGATTGCAAGGGCCTATAAAACCAAAGCCTTTGAGAACCACCCTGATCGAGGCGGCGACATCTCCAAAATGGTGGAGGTCAATGTCGCTAAAGACATTCTGCAAGGCAAGCAGGCTCCAACAGGGCCTGGTGGCCGCCGTCAGCGCCGTCCGAATCCTGCGAACCCTCCTGGTGGATGGCGGGACGAAGATCGTGTCCGTTACAAGAAGCCACCTCCCCCACCTCCCGTTGAAGGGGACAGCTTTAGTCAGGCCACGAGTTCGATTCCTGGTGGAATCGACTGGAAGTTCATCTCGGATTCAGCCTCATCCGAAGCCTGGAAGGGCGAGCCTCCAAATGTATACAGGCGAGTATACCTTGGTTGGGTAGCGTACGGGCAAACAGACACACACCATGTCTTCGCTGGAATCCAATTCGAGGCTAATGGGTGGGGTCCTGAAGAAGAAGGTGCTTGGAAGGCATTTCATGTCGGAGCCCCTCGTAAATTGAATCTTATTCGGCTGGCGCCTAAGATGGTCAAGCAGATCATTGAAGGCTTGTCCGGATTGGAGGGGGCCACTAAGTATGGTGCGCCGAAGAAGTATAAGGTGCTTGACGGCACACTTTCCGAAAATGTTGTTAGGGCAAGGGGTGCAGGGCTTTCGCTCAAAGACGCTATTATCGGGTCAGGGGCTATGCCTGCAGACTCTAAAGGCCTCAAGGGTCGCAAGGCTCAGATCACAATCGAAGGCGTGTATAACCGAAGCAAGAGAAAGGCTTGGGAGGCTGAGCACGGTGTGTTGATGCACATAGACGCACACAACGTGTACGACTTCATTCTTGAGGTCAATGGTAAGGGTCGTATGCTGAAGGACAACGAGGTCAAGCGCCTAAGAGACACTAATCGTTTTGATGCAATTTTTAGTGGGCGGAAGGGTTATGCTCAGAAAAAAAATATTGCACGACTGCGCAATATACCCCCAGCCGCTGTTGTCCAGGCACTAGCAGAGAATCTGAATCCCGGTCCGCTTAAAGACGCAATTGAAGACGCACTGCCGGCCTACAGTAAAAAGAAGCAGGCAATGGACGTGCTTGCCTCGACGCCTTTGCTAGACATTGCATTGCTAGAAGGCAGGCCTTTGATGGAAGTTTACGCTGAAGTCTTGGATAGCTTCAGATGACAACCGAGAGCGAGCCTTCCTTCTGGGCCCAGGCTTGGAAGTGGATCCAGAGATGGGTGCTAGCCCCGCTGCCGGCCATTATCATTGTGGTAGTGGCCGTCATGCTTGTCGTTCTGGGTGTCAAAAACATCCAGGTCGGCGGCTTGTTGGACAAGCTTTTGGGTCGAGGCAAGAAGAAGGGCATCAAGGCCATCGATAAGGCGAACTCGATCCCAGAAGACCGGGTAGACGATAATGGCAACATCATTCCTATCGGGGAGCCCGACAAAAAGGGGATGACTCAAGCCAAGGTTGTTGAAATCGAGCAGCCCGGTGTATTTGACCGTGATGACCAGGTAAAAATCAAAGACGGTAAGGAGGAGGTCGTCGTAGATCTCCCCGAGGGAGTGAAGGCTAAGGACGTAGACAAGGTAGTCATTGTCAAGCCGAAGATTGTTGCCGTAACTGTACGAGATTCAAGCCCAGTCACAGCGTCCGATGTAGATGACCTCTTGGAAAAGTATGGTTCTTGATGCGCAGCCTTCCTCTAATTGTCACTCTAATGCTTCTGTCTGCCCCTGTGTGGGCTCAGGAGCCTAAAGCCACACCTGAGCCCGTTTCAGCCCCTGCGGACCCCAGCAAACCCGTTTGTGAGGGTACTTGTGTTGATCGTGAAGACATGAAGAAGTTCATCACGGTACTCAAGGAAAAGCGGTGCCTTAACGATGAGAAGCCGGTGTTCAAGTTGGACCCGGTAAAGCTCGTTCTTGATAAAGAGGGGCGGGTCTTCTTTAGCGGTGCTCAACCACACCCGTACACAGTGAAGATGTCGTGGTGCAACTACCAGGTTGAAGCTCAGGGCAAAGTCGAGGTTTTGGCTGCGATGCTTCCGCCACCAATCTGGGGTTTTCGGTTCAGGCCCAAAGCTTATACAGCGATTCTACCTGGTGAAGCTTTTTACCGCAAAGCAGACAATGATGCGGCTGCGGCGGTGGGTAAGTCTACAGAGTCTTTTGATATCATGGACATGGTGGATACCGGTGCCATGTTGGACTTTCTTTACTACGATTGGATCAACCTCAACGCAGCGGTAGGCTTTCGTTCCGTGGGTCTCGGTTTGGGAGCCGACATCACTTCAAACTTTGGTGCCTACACAGGATATGCTTTGACCTGGGGGAGCTGGAACCACAACGTCAATGTTGGTCTTTGGTTCAGCTTTTACAACCCTGATTGATGGAGATTGCTCATGACCGCTAAGAAGGGCAATGATGCCCACATCGCTAGAAAAGTTGCTGCCCGTTTTATAAGTGCCGGAGCTGTGCCGATGGGTGCAACCGAGGACAAGGGCAAGATTCGGGTAAAACGCTTCCGGGATAATCTCCGTATCTGGGACCTCACCAATGCTGGCAAGCGAGGCAAGAAGGTTAGCGTTATGTTCTTGGCGCCGAACTATGGGTACAAGGGGGATGTCCAAGGGTGGCTTGACCGTATGAGTACTATGGCACTTGATTACGGTAACTACAGCCGATTCAAGGCTATGGTTGCGGATATGGCGGATGACTTCCCCGGTGAGATCGAGATGAGTGAGTCTCAGTCCCGTGGCATTGATGTACTTCCCGCTGATGTGCGAACCATCAAACTCAAATGGTCCGTGGGTGATAGCAACATGCAGCTCATGGCTTCACCGTTGGAGTTCGTGCTGAGAGTTAGTGCGTTGATCTCTAATGAGAGAGGGCGTGCCGGAGAGTTCCGTCAAGATACGATCTACGCTCCCGTAAAGAAGGCTGATGCCAAGAAGTTCTATGCCTGGCTGGCGAACGGCGGAGAGAGCAAAATCAAAAAGATGGACGTGAAGAGTATCCGGAAGTTGTGGGATGCTCTTGGTGTCCGTTACAACTATCACTGACGTTTCTAGCTCCGTCGGTGTATATAAGGGTTGATGCCCTCAAACCCACTATCAGAACGCCTTAAGAAAATCCGGGAGAGCACGACCTGTGCTCTGAAGCCTACACCGCTCCTTAAGACCCACATAACGGACCTCGCTGGCAACGAGGTCCCTTTCAAGCTCCGTTACTACCAAGTCCAAGGGGTGTACCACATGTTGGTGTTGCCCCGAATGATTCTTGGTGACGATACCGGATTGGGTAAGACGGTCGAGACCATTTCGACGCTCTGTTATCTCTGGCAGAAAGAGCCGCGGAACAAGGTCATCGTTTGTGCTCCTAAGAGTGCCATTGAGCAATGGGCCGGAGAGATTCGCCGCTTCACGAACGGGGTGCGGCCCATTGTGGTTGGGACCGAGAAACCCAACCCTGAGGCTACGTGCACATGCAACAAGTGCTCGCATGTTTGGACAACCAAGGCGAGGGGCTCAAAGATTGTCTGCCCTTCGTGCAAACAGAAGTGGGCAAAGCCCGTAACGCTTCCAAATGGCAGCGTTGGCCCAGAGCTAATTTCTGTCGAGCGTGAGGAGCCCGTCGATGCTCGGCGAAGGGAGTATGAAGATTGGCTCAATGCTCCGGAGGACGACAAGGTTGTGATGGTCATGACCTACGGCACCCTCGTACGGGATTGGCACCATGGTGGATTTCAACCACCAAAGAAGGGTGGCAAGCTTAGGAAGCAGCCCGTCATTCCGGGCCTCTTGGATGGGATCACGGCTCAGGTCCCTCAAGAAAATTTGGTCGTCATCTATGATGAGGCCACAGCCTTCAAGAATGACCGCAGCAAGACTTGGGAGATGGTTCGATTCTTGTCTGACCGTTCCCGTAGAGTTTACGGTCTGACGGCAACCCTGCTGAAGAACCGATTGTTCGAAGGCTACTGCATATACAAGGCCATCAAACCCACAATATTCACCCACAAGAAAGCCTTTTATGACGCGTATTGCTACGTTGAGTTGAAGAGGATCGGTCGAGTACGGATCCCAGTCATTAAGGGCTACAAGAATCTTGACGGCTTCCGAGCAGCTATCGATCACGCCTTCCTTGGTCGTAAGAAGCATCAAGTGGCTAAGGACCTTCCAGTCCTTACTACGAGGCAAGTCAACGTCGAGTTGACGTCTGCTGAGGAGCGTAAGTACCGAGAGGCCCTCAGTGGGATCCTTGAACTTGGCGATGGTGAGGTCAAGGACTACGAGGAGAACAAGGCTTTGACGAGCCTCGTCTACTGCCAAATGGTGGTTAACTCTCTGTCAATGCTGAAGTACAAGGAAGGGGACGAGATTGGAGAGGGGCTGGCCTTTGATCCCAAGATCCATAAGGTCGGGGCTTTGGGATCGAAAGAGCAATCCTTGGTCGACCTTATCAGTGGTGAGCTGGATGGTGAGAAGGTTATTATTTACACAAGGTTCGCTTCTCTTGTGCCCCGGCTCCAAGCCATCCTCAAGCAAAATGGCGTTCGGTCTGAGGCCATTACGGGCAAGATCAGCGCTAAAGAGCGGCGAGCTAGTCAAAAACGCTTCCAAGACCTCAAGAGTGACTCAACAGCCATCTTCATTACGGCTGCGGGGTCTGAGGCTATCAACCTCCAAGTCGCTAAGGCTATGATCTTCTTCGACATGCCGTGGAGTTGGGGCGAGTACCTCCAGGTTATTGGACGGATGATTCGTATTGGGAGCCCGAACACTGGCGTCTTTGCGTTTCATCTCGTTGCGAATCGCCCCGACGCACTCACTGCTGACAACCGCAAGACCATCGATCATCACGTGATTGCTCTCAACCGGAAGAAGAAAAGTGTCATTGACAAGGTTCTGGGGGAAGGGGCCGTAAATGCCCTAAAATTCGACAAAAGTGGCACATCGATCCGTGACCTTCTTACAGCAATGCAGGAGAGTGCTCAGAAATGATCGCCCTCGGCACGGACCTTCGGTGTAAGAGTGTCTGGTGAGTGACGACAAGCCTCAGTGCAAGCATTGTCAGCGCACCCCTGAGAAGGGTTGTGACGGCCTTGGCAACATCCAGGTAATGACCGCTACAGATACGGTTCGGCGATGCCCGAACCATAAAGCGATGGCACTTGTAGCCCATCTAGGACGGGAGATAGCTGGGGTGCCACACGTCAAAAGTAGCCCTTTGCTGCAACTCAATCCTAAGGGAGGGCCACCGATTGAGGACCGGACGACGGACGACCTCATCATCAAGTGCTCTCAGTGGTACGAATTGCTCCCCCATTTGAAGTGGGTGCTGGCTTACAAGGGTCTTCAGTTTTTCTTCGACATCATCCACGACCAGCGAATCAAAAATGTCTTCGTAGGCTCAGAATCGTATAAGTCACGGCCCCGGCATGTTCGAGATGAAGTGCCGGTCTACAACACGGTTCAAGATTTGGCCGTGCCGCCTGACCTGCTCATCATCCGTTTGGGCCAACTTGGCTACAAGAACGTTGCAGCGGCGGGCGCCCTTAAAGAAGCTCTACTCAGCAGAACGTCTTTGGGCAAACCAACTTGGATAGTGTTGGAGGAGGACAACGCTTGGACCCACAGTAATGACGCTGACGTAGAGTACTTCATCAACAACAAATTCGATGAGGTCACTATCGACGACAGCCTTGAGCCCGAAGTCAAACGCAAGTACTCCCAAGAGGTTGATATTCCAAAACATCCAGAAGAAGAGGATGACTTCGATGAGCTTCTCGCAGAGTATGGGGAGAAGCCTCCGGAACAGGAGCGATTCCTCGCTGTTGATGACGACAACGAGGAAGACGATGATGAGAGTGGTGGCGGGACTGATATAGATTGGGGCCTGCCTGGAGAGAATGACAACAAACCTTGGAAGCGACGCTGATCCATGCCTCAACGACTACTTCGTAGTGTCGTCAACTTTGAAGATGGTAAGATTTCAGTCGAAGCCTTGGCGGCTAATTTCGCCCGGCTCCGAACTTCTCGAATAGCTTGGTGGACGCCCGTTGATGAGAAGCTATTCGACTTCATCAAGACTTTCTACGACGACAATCAAGAGCCCCCGACGGCTCAGACCATCAAGGACTTCTTTGAAAGCGCCAGCGACCTTGAAGTGGTGGAGCGGCTTAAAGACCTCAAGGTGTGTCAAGTCTATGCTAGTCGGCAATACACCTACCTACTTAATGACCGGTTGGACTTTCAAAACCGTGCGAATGCACAGGTCATCATCAAACAAGTCGACGAGATCGTAACCAAGGGTCTCAAAATTCGGAAGGGGCGGGAGGAGGTACTGCTTCGCGGCGTCAAAGATGCTGTGGTCCATTTTCAGCAGAATATGCAAGAACTCATTCCGCCGGAGAGCAATGCTCAGGTTCGGGGTGAGTTGCGTGATGACGTCGAAGCGGGTTGGTCAGCTTACCAGAATGCCAAACTGACCGGAGCGGCTTATGGACGACTCACAGGACTCAACGAGATCGACAAGATTGCAAAAGGTTGCCGGAAGGGGCAGATGTGGATTCATGCTGCCTTCACTTCTGAGCTGAAGACAACGTTTGCCCTAAACTGGTGCTACAACCTTGTGACCCGCTACCGGACCAACGTGTTCTATGTCTCTTTGGAGATGCCCTATGAGCAGGTACGGCAGATCGTGTACGTCATCCACAGTGCCAATCAGAAGTGGAAGGCAATGGGCTATGCGCCCTTGGACTATGACAAGGTCAAGGAAGGCTCTCTTACAGAGGAAGAGGAGGCTTTCTACCAGCTAGTGCTCAAAGACTTCCACGAGAATGAAGAACACTGTAAGTTTGAGGTCTGGTGCCCAGAACGAGAGGCTTCTGTCCACGACATTCGTATGGAGGCTGAGCTGAAGCACAAGGAGATGGAGGTCGGTTTTATCGTTACTGATCACGGTGGTTTGGTGCAGTCCTCACGTAAGCACTCTAGTTACACTATCGAGCTAAATGCCGTGCTCCGTGAGGGTAAGAAGCTGGCCCTCCACTTCAATAACGGTGAGGGTGTTGCCCATCTAATGCTTTTTCAGCTCAATCGTGAAGGTAAGAAGGAAGCTGACAAGAACGAGGGCCGTTACAAGCTCAATGCTCTGAGCTATGCCAATGAGGCGGAGCGTTCGGCAGATCATGTGACGACTACCTATCTCAATGACGACCACCGAGCGAACGGTACGACCCTTTTCTGTCATCTTAAGAATCGAGACGGCAGGTTGTTCGCACCCTTCCTTGCAAACGTGCACTTCCCGAGCCGCCGCATTCAGAATCTTGATATAACGGAGTCGACCAATCCAGACCTCAGCGTGAGTGACCATGATGACTTGCTGGAGCGGATGAACATCACAGTCTGATGGCTCGGGATTTTCTTCAAGAGGTCCGGCAGGAGACTGCTGCTAGCAATGCTCGGAAAGAATGGTTTCGTCAGCGAATCGAAGCCATTCATGGGACCGTCACAGTTTTTGATGTGTTGCGGAGCAATGGGGTCGGGGTCCAGCAGTCCTCCGATAATGTTGAGGAGCAGATCAGTTGCCCTTTCCACGGGAAGGACAGTAAGCCTTCGGCTCGGGTCTACCCTGAGGATGCTCAGAGTCCTAGTCATGTCTGGTGCTACGTTTGCCAGCAACGGTGGGATGTGATTGGACTCACTCAGATGTTCAATGGAGGACGGGAGACCGTTAAATTTGGTCAAGCTCTAGGGATTCTGGAGCGAGAGTATGGCCTTCAAACGCCTGAAGTGCCTCAGGAAGGGACTTTTCGGAGTCCTGAGAAGGACAAGGCCTTTGAAACCTTTGAGGCCCTGTACAAAGCGTGTGAGAGTCGCCTAAGACATGCTTTGGGGGCTTACAAGCGGCTTGACGATATGACTGGGTATCTTACGGCCGGCTCCGTTCTGGACAAGGTGCGACATAAAGTCGATGGTCGTAAGATGCAGCCAGAAAAAGCTCTCATGATTTTGGAGCGGCTTCGAGATCGCATTGGGGAGAAGATGCGGGCAGGCATGGAAACGGGCTTTGACTTCAGGTCTCATACGTGAGTCGCCAAGTAAAATTTATCTCAGCTGAGATGGGAGACCTCCACATCTTCGCGATTTGGGAAAAAGACGGTACGTGGGAAGGGGAGTGGGACATCCTGCGAGGGACAAAAGTCGGAAACCTATTCAGTGTTGTGACGCAAGAAGCGTTCACTCACGCCCTCAACAAGTACCACCGCCCATTGGTGGACCAGCTCGGTATCCCACCTGCAGGGGCTCTTCGTAAGCTTCCAAGCATCGAGTGTGCTCTTCGGACGAAATGCACGTTCTATGAGCCCCGCAACTGTTTGGTTCGAGCATCAAAGATGCCTCATTGCTTCGAGCCTGAGGGTCTTGAGGATGAAAAAGTGAGACTCGCTGCAATGCAAGTCATTAGCTTCTGGCGAGAGGCGGTGTATGTGGTGGTGGTAACGGCATGAACGATATCGATTTTGATGATGACCTTGATCTGGACGCTCTACTTGGGGAGGCAGCACCTCCTACAATGAAGACTGGTCAGAAACCTCCAACAACCAAACCGAACTCATCTAAGCGGTTCACGGGCCCTGACCCTGGAGCAGATGATGACTTTGATGACGACTTCTTCGGCGTCTCTGGACTGAGTCAGCAAGAGCGTGTCGAAGATTCGAGCAACCTCATGAAACCTTGGATGAGGTACCATGAGTTTCATCTCGTAAGCACCATTGAAGGTGTCAAAGAGGTTGTTGACAAAGCTCTTGCTCATGGTCGGTGTGCCCTAGACTTGGAGACGGAGGGCTTTGACAATCGTATCGACTACGACGCGAGCAATATGCCGTCGACGCGGCATCAGATCGTTGGCTACTGTATCTCGGTCAAAGCGGTTGGTTACTACATTCCGGTCAGACACTTTTTTGACCCGACGTTTGGTGACGTTAATCCAAACGTCGATCCAAAGCTAGTCGGAGCAGAGATTAGGAGGCTTTGCCAAGCAGCCCAACCTGTCATTACGACAGAGGGTAAGGCAAAGGACCCCTTTGCTAGCTCGGACATCGAGACTCCAGGCAAGCTTGTCATCTACTTCTGGAACGCAAAATTCGACCACGAGTTTCTTCTCCCAGTGACAGGGATCGATGCCTGGCACCCGTCTTCGTTTGAGGACGGAATGCTTGCAGCGTATGCTTACTACTCCGACGACAAGAATAAGGGTCTTAAAGGTAAAGCGAAGCAGAACCTTTTCGTCACTGATCCTGAGGATGTAGGTTCAGATGGCAAGCCCATCGTGCATCCTTACGAGATGATTGAGTTTGCAGACCTGTTCCGCAAAGGTCTGAAGAAGGCTAAACGTAAGTTCTCAGAACTCAGTCCTAAGGACGGTAACGCCACGGTCCTTTATGGGTGCTCTGATGCGATTTGTACCGAGCTTTTGTGTGAGTCCCGAAAGGTTAAATGGGCTCTTACTAAAGAGGGTCTGACCACTAAATACAAGGATGTGATTTCGCCGATCAAGAAGTCGAATACCAAGTACTTGTGGAGCACGTACCATCGCATTGAAAAGCAGGTTACGGCTGCAACTCGGGAGATGGAGCGGCCACGTACTCAGATCGACCTTCAGGCGACGGTAGAGCTTCTTGAAGAGGCCAAGAAGGAGTTCAAGGTCTTCGAAGAGAAGATCGTCAAGTTGGCGGCCTCAAAAGGCTTCCCCAACTTCAATCCATCAAGCCCGCAGCAGCTGGGAGACTTCCTTTTTGGGATCAAAGGCCTCGATATTAGCCCAAAGCCTGAAAAGACAGCTTCAGGGCAGTTCAAGACAGACGGAGCTACTTTGGACGCCTTGTTCGAAGCCAATCCGTCGATTGAGGTCTTGGAGTGGATCGTCAAGTACCGCCAGATTGAAAAGGTTGTCGGCACGTACCTCAAGGGCATTGCTGCGAATACAGATGAGAACGGGTGCCTCCGTTTCAATTTCAAGCAGACTGGAGCTGCGACGGGTCGCTTCTCGGCGCCTAAAGGAGAACCCTCCCATGGGTTCTCAGGCATTCCGATCCACGGTATTCCAGCCCGGGACGACCCCAAAAAGCCTAAGGTGGCCCATAGTCAGCGACGACTATTCATTGCCCGCCCTGGCTATACTTTCGTGAAGGTGGATTATGCGGGTCAGGAGCTTCGAGTCGTTGCCAACATTTCGGGAGAACAGGTCTGGATCAAGGAATTCCTCGAAGGAGACGGTGACCTCCACACCCTTACGGCTCAAGCGTTCTACCCAGACCTTGACCGCAGCAATAAGGCCGACTTCAAGATCAAGCGTACTGCCGGCAAAATCGCCAACTTCTCGCTCATTTACGGTGGCGGTGTGCAGGCCATTATGCGAGCTACGGGCTGCGACAAGGTTGAGGCCGCTCGCAAGCTCAAAGCCTTCCACGCTTCAGTCCCAGCTTTTGCGGCTTGGGTGACCCGACAACACAAATTCGTGAAGACTAAAAAGGGCGTCTTCACAGGATTTCAGCGTTTTATCCGGATCCCTGATGCTTCGGTGAAGGTCGGTGACTACATCTACGGTAAGGAGATCGTGGATGACCGAGACGCTCGTCGTATTCGAGCTGCTTGTGAACGTAAAAGCACCAATTATCCTATCCAAGGTAGTGGGGCTGATATTCTCAAGATCAGCATGATCAAGCTTCATAAGGAGCTGATGATGCGTGGGTGGCTCAAGAGCTACAACGGCGACGACAGTGTCCGCATGATTATGACGGTGCACGACGAAATCTGTTTCGAGGTGAAGCACGAGCGGTTGATGGAGGCCATGCCGGTCATCATCGACATCATGGAGTCTCCTTCACGGCTCATCGCCTCTTGGAAGGTTCCGCTTATTGTGGAGCCGGAGTTCGGTCTTAACTGGTCTGCTGAGTTCGATTGGCTCAAAGTCATGAAGGGTGAGAAGCCGGTCCCAGATTGGCTTGAAGGCATCGTGACGCCTGGCAATGCCCCGAAGGTCGACCTTCCTCGAACATTTAAGGAGTCGCCGTCAAAGAGTGGTAATGGTCCCGCCCCAACAGCCTTGACCAATTCTACCCCTACTAGTAATGGCGTTTCAGCACCAGTTTCTTCCAAGCCTCCGAGTAGTGGTAGCAACAATTCTGTGGTGACATTCACGATTCCAAAAGCTTATGTCACGCTTCAATTGGTTGAGATCATGATGGAAGTTGTGGCGGGTTCTGTGCGAATTCCAGAGCCACATAAAGGCACACTTTTGCAAGTCGTGAACAGTGTCGGCGAGACACTTATCGATTCAAAGCTGGGGATTCGAATCGATCCGAACAAATTTGGACGCAAGCTTCGTGAGCGAAACCTTGGGCGTGGAGCGTTCAAGCGTTCTGAGCCCTCCTTAGTTCATCTATCAAACTGTTTGAAATAATGTCGGATAAAAAAGATTGGTTGAGGGTCTGTAATGACCAGGGCATCTCCCACGAAGACTTCAAGATGGCGTTTTGTGATCGCTGCTTGCAGACAGAGTGTTCTCGAAGCATTGCGGGGGAAAGTCGATTCGAGCAGCGAACTGCGACTTGGTACAAACGGCTCTTCTCGGATCCGAGTAAACTTCCAGAGCAGGACCCTCGGTTCGTTCAGATCCGGGCCAAAAAGTTTCTTGAGATCGACCCTGGCCCAGCTCCAGAGGTCGGGCAGGGTGCTTGGGTCGATCCCCGAGACCTTGCATCACAACAGTCAAAGGCTCCAGCTCCTCAAGAAGCTTTGACATCAACTCCGGACCCACAGCGACTCGAAGCATTGCCAGAGTCTGGTCCTATTGAGGCTTCGGAGCCTGCAGCACCTGAACCTTCAAAACAGTCTAAGCCGTTGCCAAGCGTTCCACAACTCATGAACACGCCGGCTCAGGGTCCCCAAATGATCGGTGGTTCAAGTAAGGCTTCGTCAAAGCCTGCCCCACCGGTGTCTGATCCATGGGAACCCAAACCAAAACCTGAAGCTCCGTCAGATGGAATTCGGGTAATAAAACCCGGGGCTCGTATTCGATTCGATGATTCCGGTGTATGAAGTAACGAACCACAAAACAAGGTAAGACATAATGAAGTTTACAGCTCGATTTCGCAAAGATGGCAAAAAGGTTATTGAGGTCACGGACCGAGGCTCTGAGGTGTGCTCCACCATCAAGCAGGTCACAAACGCCCTGGGAACGGAGATTAGTGACGAGATCACTGGCCCCGAATGCGATAAGGTAGAAGAGATCATGGGCGGAGACAGTGGCCTCTAGGGCCACTTCTTCCACCCCGGCAACCCAATCATCTGAAAGGTAAAGAACTATGAGTCACCGTATCACCACTGAAACCGACATCACCAATAAGGACTTCGCCCTTAAAGCCCTAAAAACGGCTGGCTGGGACTTCCGCGAATCGGGCAGCAACATCAGCGTTACTTCAGGCCCCATGGCGGGATCCACCATTAATCTCAAAACTGGTCAGGTCAGTGGCGATTCTGATTATGTGAATCGAAGTGACGATTCCATGGGCGCTCTGAAACAGTACTACGCAGAGGTCGAGTTCCGTAAGCTGGCTTTTGAGCAGGGTATCGACATTGAGGATCGTGTCGTAGAAGAGAACGGCGATATTGTTTTGACCTGCAGCAAGATGCACGCCTGAACTATCGTTGCCGGGCACGGAAATGAAAGCCTTGCTTCCAATTCGGGGGCAAGGCTTTTTCTTCGCCAGTATCTAGGTTTAGCGGTGTACTGAAAGGCAGGAGTAGATAAACCACTATGAATAAAGACTTCGTTTTCCATCTTCGGGCATTGACCCGAATCACCTACTTCGTTACGGACGAAGAAGACCGTTTTTTGGTACGCCTCCACAACGTGCTCAAGAAAAAACATGCCGACCGTGTATGGGTGTTCAATGCGGCTCACGGCATGATACCGCTGAAAAGCCTTATCAAAGATTGGGAGGAAGGCCGACACTTTACAAATAGCGATTGCCAGAGCATTCACCAAGCGTTGATCCAGGCCTACAAGGACAATCCCCGTGATGAGCAAAATTTCTACGTCGTAACGGATCCAGAAAGGTGGCTTAAGGATGACCAGGTGCAGCGACGGGTCCTTAATTTCGTCCACCAGTCACGTAACAACGATTGTCTTATCAAGCTCCTCATCTTCGTGGGCCAACGACCTGTCATCCCCGCCAAACTCAAGCGCTACATTGAAGTGGTGCACGACCGAGGCCTCAGCGATAAAGAGATTGAGAGTAGCTTGGAAGCGATTTGCGCCAAGCTTCAGATCGATGTGCCTCAAGATGTTGTTCCACACTTCCGAGGTCTAACAGGGTTTGAAATAGATGCTGTATTTGCTCAAAGCATTATTAAAACCAAGTACGACGGCGATAATTCTAGGCGAATCGATCCAAAGTATGTCCAGGATTTTAAGCGCCGTCAGCTCAATAAGACGGACTTGTTGAAGTACGTCAATGTGGACAACTACACCTTTGACGATTTGGGTGGAGCAGACCGGTACAAGGCGTGGATCCAGAAGTACAAGGCTGCTTGGACGGAAGAGGGCCAGAAGTTCGGTCTGAAGCCCCCTAAGGGCATTCTTAGCGTTGGTGTCTGGGGCTGCGGCAAGTCCTTGGGCGTCAAGGTTATGGGCAACGCTTGGAATCTGCCAGTGGTGTCGCTGGAAATGGGCAAGCTCCGGTCCAGTGCTGTAGGTGAGACGGAGTCCAATATCTACAAGGCCGTTCGGATGATTGAGTCCGTTGCTCCGTGTATCGTCTGGATGGATGAGGCGGAGAAGAGTTTGGCCGGCTCTCACTCTAGCTCGCAGTCTGATGCCGGCACCACTAGCCGAGCCTTGGGTATCTTCTCGACATGGCTTCAAGAGACAGACTCTCAGGTTTGCGTAGCGATGACGGCGAACTCCCTCAAGACGCTACCAGTCGAGTTTGTCTCTCGCATGACGGAGAAGTTCTTCTTTGACCTTCCAAGCCATGATGAGCGCATGACCATTCTTAAGATTCACTTGAAGAAGAAAGGTCAGGACCCCGATGCTGTCGATGAGCACGGCGAGCCTCGATATCAGTTGGCTGATCTGGCAGAAGTCAGCAAGAATATGGTTGGCCGTGAGATTGAGCAATCTATTGAGGCGGCCATGGTAGAGAGTTTCCATCAAGGGCTCGACCATCTGAGCCACCAAGTCCTACATGACGAGATGAAGGGCAAGCCCCGTATCTACAAGACCATGGTTGATGAGTTGCGGGAAGTTCTGGACTGGGTTGGTTATGATGCAGAAGTCCAGGATGGGATTCGAGCCAAGCTTGCCAGCGGTAAGCAGAGTGAGGTTTTTCGACAATTCCGTGTGACCACCAGCAGCAATGATGGTTAGGATAGGGTATGCCTAACGATGAACTATCTACAGTGACTAGTGCCCAGTCCTCACTTGCTGAGCGAGTGGGCCAGCAAATTAAAACTGTAGCCAACCCGGATGTCGCCGATCTTCTGCAAGCCCGAGCCGATGTTTACAAGGACAGCGATCTTGCCAAGTTGTTCGAGCAAGCATTCTTGGAAGATTGGACCGATCCCCAGCTAGTCAATTGTTTGGCTGAAGGCCTTAATGACAAATGGGGTGGCTCCTCACTTAGCAAAGCTAAAGAGGCGGCTCAGTATCTTGTGGATGAGTACACGCAGGTTGGTGAGGGCGTTCACCTAGTATCTACAGACACGGGTCGTATCATTTTCACGCTGACAGAAAACGATACGTGGCAACCCGCCCCAGTCCCCCGCCTTCATGGGGGTATGGCAAAACCCTTGCCTCAAATCCGGCCCGAGTTGGCGAGTTACCTCACGACATGGACCTTTGACCGTAGCCATGAGAAGCAGGTACTAGCTAGATTGGCCGAGAAAGGCCATCAGACAGCTCTTCTGCGAGAATACGACCCTCGACTCCTTATGGCTACGAAAGAGGGCCGAGCAACGATTACTCGGGCTTTGAGCCAGTTTCGGCCAGAGGACCTTTTGAAGGCTTGTGGTGGCACCAGCGCTGCTTTTCTGAGTCGGTTCGACCTTGTGGCTGCAGAGCCTACTGATTGGGGCTCTGATACGCTGGTTGTAGAGGGTGGGGAAGTGCACTCTCGTTCAGTCATGGGTATCCAGGACCAAACTACGGTCAACCTTCACCACAATCGACCTGCTACGATGCGAGGAGCCCTTACACAAGGTTGGGTCCGTGAGGTGGCTAATTGTATGGTCGCAGAAGGGGCTCAACAAAGTGTCGAGTCGGTTCGAGTCTATTCGATTAGCAAGGAAGTTCTTGGTCGTGCGCCTGTATGGGTGGCGCCCCCTGAAGCTATTCGGTGGATACGGCGGGCCGATACATCGAAGGTTGTTTTGCCAGTAGAGGGTCTTCAGCACATCATGGGACTGGTAGCACCAAAGGTGGGTGCCATTCGTGTTCCAGATCAATTTGCACTGGGCAGTCGCGAGTTGTTTGGTCGTTGGGAGACCGAAACCAAGCTAGAATACTCTCTCTGGGTGGATTGGAGTACCGTCACCATCCTAGCCCTTGAAGGCCTTGAGTATCAAGGCGCCGTCGTATCTTAGGAGCCCCCACAATGGCCTTTTACTCATTCGTCGCCACCACTACTAAGCCCGTTGGTATCCCCGACCCTATGATTGTTCTGGGTGCCGGCGTCAATGTCTTCACAGCCGAGACCAAGAATCTTGAGGGTTTGTTGAATCAGCTACGAGACAAAGGTGTAGAGGTTATCCAAGTCAACAAGCTTGATGACCACCAGGAGATCATGCCTGGTGAGGTTCTTCCTCTGCTTGAGGACTCTCACAACCTCCCCCAACTAAGTGCTGCCGATGAAACGCAAAACGAAGAAGCCGACACGTGAAGAAGCAAAAGCCCTTGTGCTTGAGGCGTTTAGATATCAGAACCGACCGGTCCTCGTAGGGCCGGTCAGTCTTCGTTTGGGGCCCTGTTGGGGCCTAGACGAGACTGAGAGCCTTTTTGAGGAACTCGTACATCAAGGGAAGATTCGGAAGCTTACCGAGAAAGAAACCTACGACCTTGATTGTCACTATGGCTACGTGCTTACGGGAAGGGTCTGATGTCTAGCGGTATCACTGGTGACGTTATCTATATCTTGACCAACCCCTTCGGCGGCGGTGGGTCGCCACATCGATACGTCATTGCATTTGACAAGCTCCCTAAGGCAGCTCGCCAAGCTCTTCAAACGTTGCATGCCCAAATGGTCGCCGAGGGCGTCTACAGGATGGATAAGCGTTCAGACGCTTCCCCGTGCGTGCCGATCCACACACTCCAATGGGACGGCAACCAACGTAGGGTGTCTTATGATTGTCCCCTGTTGCCCCCGTTTCTCCACGTTTTGGTAGATTACATCGAGGAGAACGTCCCGATTAGTTTACGGCAGGGCTCAGTTGTGCCATAGTTATTACCTATCCGCTTGTTGGAGAGATCCAACCGCCTGGTCCTCGTAAGGGACCTTTTTGGTTTTTGGTGGTGTAACTAGAGGTAGTGGACGACACGAGTGGAGGTCATTACCTTGGAACAAGGATCAAGTAAAAGCAGACAACTGGAACACTACGATAGGTATATTCCAGTTGTGGTGGTATTTTCTTTGGGGGCGATAGCTCTCTCAGTGTGGTGCGTTAGTAGCAATCTAGATCCCCCGCCACAAAAGCCTCGCACACAATGGACAGCCTACGATGAGGCTGAGTTTTACCGCCATGCCCGAGGGTACTCGGAGTCTCGCTACACCTACTGTCTGAAAAAGGCTGAGTCTGGTTCAAAGGGTTGGGTCAAGTGCGTCATCGGGAAGTATGGCTATGATCACGTATTGTGCAAAGCAGGTGTTGGCTGCAAGCAGGACCCTAGTATGCGTGTAAGTAAATGATATCATACAGCTTCGATAAACAAATCGAGGAGCAGAGACTGCAGGACTCTGGCCTTTTTTATGACTGTTCTGACGATGACGAGCCTCGAACGTATAATGGACGAGAGCGGGAGTATCGAATGCTCCGGCAACTTCTTGGGCATTATACGGGCCACAGCAAGCGGTACCATACAGGTGAGATCGGTATATTCCTTGAGTCCGAGGATCATCAAGAACTTGAGTTCATCGGTGAAACCATTATTCGCTGGGCAGAGGCCCAAGATAATTGGCACTATGGGTCCTATTCTGTGGAAGGGCAGAAAAGTCTGCGCCTGCACCTCTATGACGTCGATGACATCGGCTACAACTTTCACCCATTCGTAGTAGATGACTCCCGGTTCCATCCGTATCAAAGGTTCTCTAAAAACGATGCTCACGACCTAGCGGAGTCACTCCGGCATGATCGGATCTTTATTCGGGTGACCCCCGATTCTGATGGTGGTGTGAAGGTGTACATGGAAGCGATTGGATGTATACCCTTGAAGCCCCACAAACTAGTTAAGTGGGCACACAAACGGTTGGAGCGGTTTTTGAGACATCGTTGGCATTTTCGTCCAGACCTCGATGTGTACAAGAATACGCTGGTCATCCACATGGCACCGCCTGATTACGTGTCGTTTGATTCGACAAAAGAGATGAGAACCCGATACGCCTACCCTCAAGGCGACCCACAAGACACATTCGGTAGCCATCCTTTCATCAAACTCGAAAAGAAGGGTGGATGAATAAGCGCCTTAGTAAAAAAGCCGTAACCTGTGAGAACTGGCGATGGCTGGCAGGAATGCTAGCGATGGGCCCCCGTTATGCCCCCAATGGCTTTTTCCGGCTCATGGAGTCCTGGAAGAGGCTGATTGGGGATTGGGGCGGCGCCCTTCCCGATCTTTCTGACCCTGCAACGAAAGGTTGTCTGTTGGAGCTGGTTCGGGAGGCCTGGGATGACCCCTGTGCTCACGTCTGGTACAGTACTCAAACGATGGGCTGGGTTTGGTGTGCGAAGGGCCTTGAAGGCCAAGTCCATGTCCCAAGTGGTCCCCTGAACTATTCCACCGAAGAAGAGGCCCTAGTGGCTGCGCTGGAGGCTAGTACTCATGCTGCTTGAGAACATGCCTCGCTTTTTCCGTAGTGCTCTTGTGTTGACAAGTTTCGTCATACTGATGGGCTGTACTTCAGAAGAAGACGAGGGTTCCTCTCCAGCTCCAGTCCATAGTGCTGGTCCGAGTAAGCCTCGTTCTAAGTGGACTGCTCTCGACGAGGCTAAGTACTATGGTGCGACCCACTATATAAATACCTGGAGCCCCGTCACAGTGTACTGTCTCAACACAAAATCGACTGTCTGGATTCCATGCTCAGTCGATACGTCACATCACCCTGAGCAGCTTCTCTGCAAAGGTGGTGTCGGTTGCAAACCTAATAAGCGATGAAGCATCCTTCTCAAGTAATCCTGTTTCCGTGTATAGAGGGCACATGAAAGCTTACCAAGCAATGATCGAAGAGGTTTTTTCGTACGGCACCCGTAAGGAAAACCGCACTGGTGTGGATACGTTCAGCACCTTCAATTACAACTACGAACTAGCCTGGGACGACGACACAGCTCAATATCGTAGGCCTTTCGAATCGATGGCTCATTACGTATTGCCTGTGGACGAATCTCTTGAAGGTGTGCCTATCCCCTTGCTAACCACGAAGGAGATCAGTTGGAAGAACATCGTCGTTGAGATGCTCTGGTTCCTTAGCGGTAATACGGATATAGGCATTCTTAAGCAACATGGGTGTGGTTTCTGGGATCCTTGGGCTGATCCTAAGACGGGCAAAGTGCCGAGCGCTTACGGAAACTTTTGGCGTAGGTTTCCGGTTGAAGGAGAAGACTCGTCGATAGAGTACAATGACCAATTGGCTTGGGTCCTCAATACGCTCAGGACCAACCCGATGAGCCGTCGTTGCGTCATCAATGCTTGGGCCCCTGGCAATGCCCAGACAAGTAAGCTCCCACCATGCCACTTCGCTATGGTATTCAACGTTCAGAATGTTGAAACCGGCGTCGATTCCAACGGTAGTATCGACGCCGGTAGGATGGAGCAGCGGCTCTGCTTGCATCTGACTCAGCGATCAGCTGACCTTGCCTTGGGTGTACCTTACAATATGGCAAGCTACGGACTCCTACTGGCTATTATGAGTCACTTGACAGGCATCAAGCCCGGAATCTTCGCTCATACGTTGCTGGACCTTCATGTGTACACAAAGAAGCCTGATGGCTCGATGGCGGAGTACGACCATATGCCGGGCCTTTCAGAGCAGCTCAAGCGAGAGCCCAAAAAGGTGCCTAACGTCGTCATCGATCCAAGCATCAAGGAACTCAGTGATATCGAAGCTTTGATGAAGCCAGAAGTGTCGACGGAGGAGATCTTGGAGAAGTTCAAACTTGTTGGCTACGAGCCTCAGCCAGCGATTCGTTTTCGTGTGGCCGTTTGACGCACCCTGCTATCTAATCTAAGGTTGCGGTATGGCCCTCATCTACTGCGTTACCTTCAGACCAGACGGTCGGGTTTACATTGGCAAGACACTTCGAACGCTTGAGGCGCGAAAGGTCGATCATTACAAGGCTGTTCGGCGTGGGAGCAGAACCTACTTTCACAAGGCCCTTCGGAAGTACTCTCCTGAAGAGTTCTTGTGGGAGGTTCTTGAGCACTGTTCGCCAGACCAAGTCGATCAACGGGAACGATTTTTCATTCGTGAGCGGAAGGCTCTTAGTCGTGAGTTGGGGTTCAATCTTCACAAAGGCGGGACAGGTCAGGCACACAACGCCTCAACTCGGGAAGCCATCTCGAAGGCTAACAAAGGCCGCAAGCTGACACCTGAGCAAAAGGCTACGATATCAGCCCGTCATTGGTCTAAAGACCCTAAAAAGTCAGTCAAGATTAGGGCTAAGCTACGAGAAATCATGACGGGTCGAAAGCTACCAGAAGCTACCAAAGAGAAGTTGCGTGGACGACAAATTTCTGAGAGTACCCGAATCAAGATGTCCCAAGCTCATTTGGGTCAGACCAACGCTAGGGGTCATAAGCACTCACCGGCCACGAGAAAGCGTATGTCCGAATCTCACCAAGGGGTGCCAAAGGGGGCTCACACCGACCAAACCAAGAAGAAGATTTCGATTGCGAAAAAAGGGAATGTTCCTTGGAACAAGGGTAAAGGGCTTCCTGAGCATGCCAATGAGGAGGAACTTCGGCGTTTGTATTGGGAAGAAGAGTTGAGCACCCTCAAGATTGGAGAGCGCTGGGGGGTATCTTGGCAGACAGTTAGACGCTGGATGAAACGTTGGGACATACCGCTTCGCGAAAGAGGAGCTAAAAATGACTAGACAAGATCAACGAGATGTTAGCCAAAGAGTGTGGCGCCTGTGGAGGCCCATATGATCAGACTTATTGTGGCGACAGATCCCAACGGGGTTATTGGCGTCAAGTACAAGCACACAGAGGATGGGAGCCCTCCAGTGGGGGATAGCTATCTTCCCAAGGAAGGTCAGCCCCGCCGTAACTGGACGTACCGGTGGAAGATGCCCTGGCACTACAAGCAGGACCTCCAACGCTTCAAGAAGCTTACGATGGGTGGCGTGCTCGTTATGGGTCGCCGTACCTTCGAATCCCTCCCAGGAGTGTTGCCGGGCCGCTGCCATCTACTGCTGACTCGGGACGAGGGCTTCTTCCAAAACAACATACTCATGAAGCACCCTGACCAAGTCGACTACTTCAATAGCTTTGAGGAGCTGACTCATAGGTTGGAGCACGACTACGAAGGTCACAATATCTGGGTCGCCGGCGGCGCTGAGATTTACCATCTCTTTCTGAAAGCTGGAGCTGTTCGAGAGATTGACCATACCGTCGTGCCGGAGGTCGATCTTGACAATGTCGAGCACTTGACGAAGACGGTTCGCTTCGATCTGGACAAAGCCTTGGAGGGCTTTGAGCTAGTAAGCGAAGAAGTGAACCCACTTGATCATCGTCTGACACACCGGAGGTATCGATGCCCTTTGCTGGCCTACAACTAAACGAGGACGAGAACCGTGAGGAGGTTATCGGCGATTTTATGCGAACGGTGGCCAAGGTCGGGAGTAAGTTCAAAACCTTCAAGCTTTACGGTATCTTGGACTTGGGTAAGTACCAGTTTCTCCGGTTCGAGACGGACTGCAATCGTAAGTACATCGAGTACGCTGCCAAGAAACTTGGTCGAGGCTTCATTATCCCCAATCGTGAGGGACAGTACATTGCGACCTACCCTGGCTGGAGCGGCCCCGCTGTGACAGCTGTGAGCATGCAGTCAGTTCCACTCCCTGGCTGGCAGAAAACGTTTCGAGGCCCGGGAGCGCCCTTTTGGGAGCGGCAGTTTAAGTAATTCCTTTTATCGAGAGCGCCCCAATAGGAGAACGTATGAAACTGAAGCAAGCTTCTGATGAGATTCGAGCACTAGCCCAAACCGTTGGTAACCTTCCTGGAGGTGGTATTGCTGCAGCAGAGACGATGATTCTAGCTGCTGACACCCTCATGGCCACCTCTTCTAGGGTTGGCAGTGATAACGAGGGTGCGGCCTACATCAAGGAGAAGTTGACACCCTTTAGGAAGGGTTCCGCTTACTGGTCTCCGCCCCACAACTTGGCATTCAACGAGACCTTGACGGGCACCTGGAACCTTTGGGTTTTCACTATCCTGCCCTTGTTTCCGGCCAAACAAGCCTACTCCAGTGGATCGGGTCGCCGCCCTGAAGGCATCGTGATCCAACCCAATTGGAAGCCCCATGGTAATAAGGCCGTCAAGTTCACTGTAGATATGGCCAAGAAAGCTGTAGGTGCTGCTAAAAACGCTCCCACAGTCCAGGATACGGTTCGCAAAGAGCTGGCTTGGATTGAGCAACAATTTGGCATCACGATCCCGAATAGTATCAAATCGAAGCTCAACGGTGAGGCCCAAAAGACGGCGGGTCGTCGTTGGGGTGTGAAGCGAATCGGAATGAAAAAGACCCTCATCCCCTTTGACGGCAGCAAGCCTGTCAATATCTGAGCTATGAAAGTCGCCGCAGTACAATTCGCTCCAGAGTTCCTGCAGGTGGAGGCCAATCTCCGTACTGCGGCGAAGCTGGTGCTGGACGCTGCCCGAGCTGGTGCTGAGCTAGTAGTTTTGCCAGAACTCTGCATGACTGGCTATTCCTTCATGAGCGTTGAGCAAGCCGAGCCCTTTGCCGAAGTGCTGGGGCCGGACCTCAAAGGATCCATGAAAGTGATGGGAGAGTTGGCCAACAAAATGGGGATTGCCATTGCCTGGGGCCTCATCCGTAAGGATCCGGGGTCTGGCCACCTCTACAATAGCCAAGTACTCCTGCTCCCGGAACACACATGGCGGTTCTACGACAAGGTCAACCTTTGGGGCAACGACTTCATTTGGGCAAAGGAAGGCGATGGGAGTCCTCCCATCGTCAACTTCCGAGGTAAGAAGATTGGCCTACTGGTTTGTCGAGATGTCCGGGACAAGGGCCCCACCATCGACGACCTGTATGAGAAGGGCGATGCCGACATCGTGGCCTTCAGTGCTAACTGGGGCAACGGTGGCTTCCCAGCGGTTAGGTGGGTCTCCTTCGCTAAAGAGAACCAAACCTTTTTGGTCGTGAGCAATCGCTACGGCAAAGAGGTGCCTAACAATTTTGGCGAAGGCGGGATCTGCATCATCGAACCCTGTGGCAGAGTTCGATGTGAGGGCCTTACTTGGAGTGCCCCCTGCATTGTCTACGCCGAAGTACCGTTATCGATGAGCGGCTATAGAGAGATAGGCGAGGGCTCCACGCTGGACAACTTCTCGGAAGAGCTTGTCCTTGTCTTGCTCAACTTTAGATAGTTTGTGGTAGGGGACCATACTTGGATGGGTCTTGGTCCCGGAGTCTTTTTTAGGGCCATACTTCCACCCATCGGCCTCTTTGCTCCGCACCCATTCATCATGGATATCTGCGGCAGTCATCAAGGGGTTGGCAAGGATGCGACGGACTCCTTCACGAGAGGTCTTCTTGTTCTCTTCGGAAGTGGCTTCCCAACTATCTTGGGAATCATCACCGTTTATTCGGCACAAGGCTCGATTGGCTTCGTGGACACCTTGGGCACAGACTTCGACCATGTCATCAAAATTCACGTCAGAGCTTTTTGACAAGAAGATTCGGTGTAGGATGGGAACATGGATGCATGTACTTTTTGCGGTAAGAAAAAGAATGAGGTCAAGAAACTTGTAGCCTCGCCTAATGGAGCCCATATCTGCACCATCTGTATCGTTGGGGTGATGGACGCTCTAGGGGTTGAGAGTAAGAAGTCTCCGGAACGGAACGAAAAGCGTCTTCGTAAGCCAACGGAGATCAACGATTTTTTGAGTCATCGTGTCATTGCTCAGGACAAGGCTCGTCAAGACATATCTGTCGCTGTATACAACCACTACAAGCGGCGGGAGGCTGCTAATCAAGGGCTTCAGATGGACTCAGACTTGGCTAATGTCGAGATCGATAAGAGCAACATCCTTTTGCTTGGCCCGACCGGGACAGGTAAGACAGAAATTGCTCGAACAGTGGCTCGAATGCTGCAGGTCCCTTTCTATGTGGCCGATGCGACTAGGTTTACCTCTGCAGGGTACATAGGAGATGACGTAGAGAGTATGCTTCAAGGGCTTATTGCTGACGCCGGTAATGATATTGAGCGGGCCCAGTGGGGGATCATCATCATTGATGAGATTGACAAGCTGGCTCGCAAAAGCGGGCGCTCGGCTTCGGGTTATCGAGATGTCTCTGGCGAAAGTGTCCAGCAGTCACTGCTCAAACTTATTGAAGGCTCCGTCATCCAAGTGCCTAGGAGTGCTGAGGAGATCGACACAACGAACATCCTATTCATGGGATTTGGTTCGTTCGCCGGCATCGAGGAAATCGTTAAGCAGAGGGTACTCAAAAGTGCCACCATTGGCTTCGGGGCTAGCCGTACCCGCAAAACGTTGACGGAGCGAGAGGTCTACGAACAAGTCAAAGAGGATGACATCTTGGAGTTCGGCATCATTCCTGAGTTGAAAGGCCGGCTACCCGTTATGACGTCAACGTTGCCGCTGACGGAAGATGAGATGGTTCGAATCTTGACTGAACCAGACAACGCCATCATCAAGCAATTCCGAGCCCTTTTTGCCATGGATGAGATCGACCTACACTTCGATGAGGGGGCCTTGAAAGCCATTGCTAGAATCGCCATCAAGATGCCGATGGGGGCCCGCGGACTCCGAAGTATTGTGGAAAAGATCGTCAGGCCTTATGCTTACGACCTTCCCGCAGACAGTTCTGTTCGTAGGGTCCTCATCACGAAAGATGTGGTTGAGGGGACATGCGAAGCTGAAATTGTCCGTGAGGTCGATAAAGTCGCCATAAGCGCGTAGAGTTTTTATCGACTCCCAAGGGGTAGGAAACCTCAAGGAGCAGGACACCGAAAATGACTAAATCACGTACCGGCAGTGAAAAGAGTATGGCTCTGCGAGTAGCTGCTCGTTTTCAGAATCGCTTTGCAGATGTCGAAGGCAAGCAGATCGTTGGCTCTAATGTCCGAATCACCATTGGTTCAGGATACCAAAGCCAGTTGACAATCCTTATTCAGGAACTTCCGAGCAAGCCACTCAAACGTAAGTTGGATCAGGTCCTTTACGAGGGGTATCGTTTCAGCCCGGATTACTGGAATGTTCACTTTCGGCACGAAGAGGGTGGCTATTTGAGCAGCCCTGCCCCTGATTGGTTGTTTGGCGCTGAAGAATTGGCGAAACGTGCTGGCTTCAGTACAGGCATGGACTTTAAAGCAGCGGCTCAGGGCTTGCAAAAAGCTCTCGACCAGAGCGCTAAGCAACTAAGGAAGTATTACTCGGACCTGGAACGTAAAGGGGAAGCCTATACGTGGGATTACCGGAGTAAGAAGAATGTCCCAGCAACCAAAAAGGACTTCCAACAAGTGGAGCGTCTTATTGCAGAGGGCGTGAAGTGGTCCGTTTCAAAAAGTACTGTGTACTACTTGGAGGTGGAGCCTGCAGACTACGAGCCTCTTACAATCAAGGGTAAGGACTGGCACGGCACATTCTTGTGGGGCTCTTTCAAATTCTACGCTGATAGGGATGACGACGACGTCATGTACCAGAGTGAGGGCATGGCAGCTTTCTATGAAGCTAAATCCTCTGGCGGGGCTCGAAAAACCTATAAGCACCTAAAGGGCGATCCCCAGAGCTTCCGAAGCATGGGTCTGGATCAGTTCCTTTCGTTGCTATCAAAGCTCAAGGTGGCGTACAACTACGTGCCGACTGTATGGCGTTGATCCGATGAGCGACCTCACTCAAAAGGTCGCCAAACGGTTTGTTGGAGCCGCTGCAGCGAATGACCTTCTCCTCGCTATGGAGGAGGTCATTTTGTTTCATGAGCGGGTGCTCCAGCCGTGGGGTGACAAGTTCGGATCCGTCCTCAATAGGGCTCAAAAAGAATCCAGGGACCTTGGGCCCGGTTGGGTCTGGCAAGACGCTTTTAAGGCCTACTTCAGGCAATGGGATAGCAAACTCGTCAAGAGGCTCCAGGACCTGGATGGCGATGTTGAGGAGGTCTGGCTTCAGACCGACCACTTGGATGATGTCGTTCGCATCGTTCGTGCAGCTACATCGGAGCCACGAGGCGATGGCCGGATCTCCCACGCCATCAGGGACTTCGCTTTCCACCCCCGAGGCACAACGGGAGAAGACCATATTGCCTACCGTGTAGACACTCTCAAGGAGTGGAACGAGGCCTTCAAGGCTTGGTCCAGGAAGTCTGTTGCTGACCTCAAAAAACAGAAGCGGAAGCTTTTGCAGCAGTAAGCCTAGTTTGCCGGTGTACCTCTAGGCATGGGCAAAATATACAAGGGGCGAGACGAGAACCTACCCT